>LOJH01003756.1:0-29087 GCA_001685095.1 Ellobius talpinus
TGGGGGAGGGAGTGGGCATGGCTTGTCTCCTAAAGAGACAGAACAACCATTACACATCGCATCATGGCAGTAACATGGCTGACTAACACAATATCTAATTTATTTTTCATAAGGATAGTCAATTATTGGCACACCCATTCTTCCCACATTGGTGGCCTACTTTGACTTTGTTGCACAATTCCTGTTTATATGGGTGTCTGTTTCGTACATTTCCTGTTTATATGGGTGTCTGTTTCTGGACTCACTTTTTCATTCTGTTTCTCTATTGGAACATCCAATAGAGAAACTGAATGATCAATGTTAATCAGTGTACATTTCTTTTAATTAATTTTTTCAGACTTTTTTTTCAAGACAGGATTTCTCTTTGTAACTGGCTATCCTGGAACTCACTCTGTAGACCAGGCTAGCCTCAAACTCACAGAGATCCACCTGCCTCTGCCTCCCAAGTGCTGGGATTAATGGTATGAGCCACCATGCCCTGCAGGATTATTATTATTTGAGTATAGATATGTTTGTTTCTTCATTTCCAATACTTAACTATTTATTTATCCTTTGCTACACTAGCTTGGAACTTCAGTATATAATATTGTAAGAACATGTTGGTGTCAAGCACTCTTGTTTGCTATCAGTGTTTGGGAGATTTTAAACAATAATATCACATATAATGATAAACATTTGGAAACACAGATTTAAAGTGCTGTTCACTTCCCACCATGATGTGGTAAAGGGGAGGCCTAGCCGGCTAGGAAGCTGGACGGGCTGCATGGCCCTCCACCATGCATGGGACAAGAGGGCATGAGAGTCCGTGATCCAGAGGAAAGGGTGAGTCGACGAAGGAGTGCCAGGGAGGAGATGGAGAATGGTCCAAAGATCGAGATCGGGGTAGGTTGGGCTATTGGAAACTTCATGATTTAAACTGTCATGCTGGGCATGTGTCCTGGGAGACAGCTTGGGAATTACAGAAGAAAATCTCGGCTGAACTCCAGGTAATGCTTTCTAACCGTCGCGGTGGATGAGGCTGAAGAGACCTGCTTCCTTGCCCCTTCCCGATGAAGGAACTGAATGAGCATGTAGGGCGATGTTGGTCAGATGAGCTCAGTTTGCCAGGGACCCATTCATACTGAATTTTTTTATGACACGATGTTTATAGCTTAGCCTCTGGAACCAAACTCACCATCATATTGTGAATAGTTTCTGTCAGTTTTGCACGCCCTGCATTTATAGTTGAACACCTAACCCTCAGTGCCTCATAATGGGGCTATGTTTAGCAGTAAGGCCTTTAAAGAGATGATGAGGGTAAAATGACACGGGGGAGGACTCTAGTCCAATGTAACTGGTGTCTTTGTAAGAAGAGGTTTTGATCCAGATACATGGAGGGGAGCCGTGGGAAAATACAGCGAGAAGATGACCACTGACAAACCAAGGAGAGCAGCCACGGGGCACCACCCTACTGATACTTAGGTCTTAGGCTTGCAGTCCCTAGAACTGTGATACGGGAATTTATCTTAAGCCCTGCAGTTGTGCTGCGTGCTACTAGGTCTTACACTAATAATCTGAGTATCTTTATCCCAACTCTCACATCTGGTTACTCTTATGACAATCGCCAGCATCTCGCCTCCGTTCCTGCTGTTTCCTGGCTGTGCACTGCTGCAGCGACCATAACGGCTATAGGGCCTTGAATTCGTACTGCTAAGGCTTTCAGGCCAACTCAGTCGATGATCAGAGATGTGTGTGTGTGTGTGTGTGTGTGTGTGTGTGTGGTGTGTGTGGTGGTGAGGAGGTATATGAAAGCCGAGTTTTATGGTAACTGTAGTCCTGGCTCCTTGAGCTTATATTCAGAGGCTTGAAATCTCTTTCCTGGCTTCACAGTTCTGGTTTTCCACAAGCAAAAACAATGAAAAACTCGATCCCTTTTTCCATTCCTGTCTGAATCCTAACGGTTTTGGTGACATCTCAGCATGAAACACTTTCCCATTGTGGTTTCAGCCTTCTACCCAGGCCTCTGCTTTCTGAGGAGATGGTCCTGCTCCCGTGGATGGCAAATTCCTCAGTAGCACCTGGCCGGGTAGCCCACGTCACACAAGTGTTTGTCGTGGGTCACGTCCAGGAGCAGCCACTGCTGAGCGTTCTTGTGCAAGCTGAGGTAATATGCTTTTAACACTGAAGAGTGTGCTCACTGCTACCCTGGTGGTCCACCCTAACTTTAGGGCCCAGCATCTCTGACCCTAAATGAAGGCAAATGACTGCACTTCATTCATAGCGAAAGAAAGTTTTCTTGGTTCAGTGTAGTCTGTCGCTTGATGCCGTGGTCTCCTGGCTGGTGACAGGCCCTGGGTGTGATGGTTTGAATGTGGTATCCTGACAGGCCCTGGGTGTGATGGTTTGAATGTGGTGTGACCCCTGGTGGCAGGCCATGGGTGTGATGGTTTGAATGTGGTTTGTCCCTGTGGTGACAGGCCCTGGGTGTTATGGTTTGAATGTGGTGTGTTCCCTGGTGACAGCCTGGGTGTTATGTTTTAAATGTGGTGTGACCCCTGGTGACAGGCCCTGGGTGTGATGGTTTGAATGCGGTTTGTTCCCCTGGTGGCAGGCCCTACGTGTGATGGTTTGAATGAGGTGTGTCTCCCTGGTGACAGACCCTGGGTGTCATGGTTTGAATGTGGTGTGTCCACAGGATCAGGTATTGAAGCCTCGGTTCCCTCTTGCTGATCCTAGAAACTTTATTAGTTATTTTATCCTCAACCCCCACCTGGCTGGAGGAAGTAGGTTACTGGGGAATGGGTCTCTTGCCTGTCTCTCTGTTCCTTGTCCACCATGATATTAAATGGCTTTTACATGTGATCCTCCCACCATGGGCTACATGTCAGGATGCTGTGTCAATAAAGCTAAGTCAAACCAAACCACCCTCACCAAAGCTAACAACCACACAGGGTTATTTATGGTCATGGTAGTTAGAAGGGCTGGCTTGCCTCCCTTACCACTGCCCTTGGCCTCAGGGCTCGTTTGAGAAAACCACTGCAGACACCGTGTGAATCCAGCTCCTCCCTTACTCTGAGAGTCCATCTTACTTTGCTATAAAGGATGTTTGCCGTTTTGTGCCTACAAGGGCACATGAGTGGGGAACAGGGGGAAGTTGCTCTCCTGGTGTCCTTGTTGCTGTGAGACAGTTCCCTGAGAAAGGTGACTCGGAAGAAGAGTTCTCTTCAGCTCACAGTTCCAGGGTATGACTCATCACAGTGGGGGAAATCAAGGCAGCAGGGATTCGAAGCAGCTAGCCACATCCGCAGTCAAGAGCAGAGAGGAGAAAGAATGGACACATGCATAGTCTCAGTTCTCTTTCCACAGTTTTAAACAGCCCAGGACCCAAACCCAGGGAGTGGCGACACCCACTTTTAGACTGGGTCTCTCATGACAATGACAGTAGTCAAAAGCCCCACAGGCCAACCTGATGTAGACAGCCCCTCATCAAACCCCTTTTTCCAGTGACTGTGGACTGTGTCAAGTAATGGTTAAAAATAGCTGTCGTTGCTGCACAGAGTTATGACCACCGTGGTAACACTGAGTTTTCCATTTTACTGGAAATGTTTCAGACCACCGAGGAGCCCACGGTTTGTGTCTTGCTTTGGAAAGTCAAGCAGTCCCAGACACTAAGTACTTGGCAGACACGAATTTGGCTCCTGGTTGAAAATGCCTATGCCCTTTGTCCTGCTGTTTGACAATGTGAAAGAGAACCTTCAAATTTTCAGATTGGCGAGAACAACACTGTGTCTCATTGCTTTGAGAATGCAAATCATTTAAGAGATTTAAACTTTAACGTTTCTGTCCCGTTATGGGATCTAGGAGGAAAAGCCTTTCAGGTCACAGTGTTCACCCCATCCCTGTCTGAGGCTTGTGTGATTCCAGTGACCACCCAAAGGAAGGAAATGGGTAACTCTCAAGGAAGAAGCACTCAGTTGTTTCCACAAAGAACATTTTTTTTTTTTAAAATTCAGTTCAGTTTTGGGGATATTTTTAGCCTCTTGAGAATGTTCCAGATTGCTGACTCAGTAAGCCCAGGCTCTTAAAAATGCCTGTTTTTAAGTGCCACAATGCAACATTGTCTAAGTTCCTTACCATCTGAGACTGACTGTATATTCTGAAGTCCGCCTGGGTTGCCTAGGGACTCTTCACAGCCTTTCCCAGCTCCAGACATCCCTCCTCCCCAAATGTGATGAGGGGGCACGTTCCCAGCATAGTACAGAGAAGGAGGACCCAGGAGCGGCATGCAGAAGAACAGAAAGTTACTGTGCTTCTGGCTCAGGCCTGAAAGGGCATCTCATCTAATGAAATTTAGCATCCTAGCTTTGGAGAGAAAGAGATAAAGGCCCTGGGAGGAGAGGCACATGTCTATGAGGTCCTGCTGATCCCATTTGCTCCCTCTCCTTCAGCTTTATGGCAGGGAGGGTGCTGTGGAGTGCCCGGACCATTTCCCTTCTGATTTGATGCAGTCACGACTTGGGTATTTTTCTATAGGACACTTAGGTTTGCTCACAAGCAGTAAGGCCAAAACACAGTGGCCGCTTCAAGAGCTGGAAGCAGGAGGTATAACTCTGTGTTCCCTAGTCTGAGCTATATAACAGTAATAAAAATGTATTCCTTGCCTTCTCTGGGCTGTTTAAAATTTGCATGACTCTATAGACATGAAAAAACAAATGATTTGATATCGCGATGATACAGAAGCTAACCCACAAAACCATTCTACTATTCATGCCCAACGTAGTGTCTGTGCTGGCTAATCTTATGTCAACTCGACATACAAACTGTCTGAAGGAGGGACCCTCAGTTGAGATCTGGGTTAAGGATGCATTTTCTTAATTAGTGATTGATGTGGGAGGGCCCAGCCTATTGTGGGTGGTTCCATCCCTGGGTCCTATAAGAAAGCAGACTGAGCAATCCATGGGGAGAAAGCCAGTAAGCAGCTCCCCTTCATGGCCTCTGCATCAGCTCCTGCCTCCAGGTTCCTGTCCTGTCTGAGTTTCTGTCCTGATTTCCTTCAGTAATAAAAAGAGATATGGAAGTGTAAGCTGAATAAACCCTTTCCTCCCCAACTTGCTTTTTGGTCATGGTGTTTCATTGCAGCAATAGAAACCCTCACTAAAGTGTTCAACAAGAACGGTTTTCCAGCTCTAGGCCCCTGCGGTGCCCTGGCACACAGAAGGTAGGCAAGGCTCAGCTACGATATTTAGAAAGTTAGCCATATTAAATGCAGCTTTGATTTGGGATATTTAAAATATACTATGGGTCTATCAGGATACAAACTGAGGACCGCCTATCTTTCTGTCTAGTTTCTCCCAGCATCAGCAAGCACAGCAGAGATGATGACCCCCCAGTATTTTGGGGACCAAGAAATGGATTATTTTCTAGCATCTTGCAATACAACAAAACCTTTCCTGTGAACCCCTAAACATTGTGTGGTTTGGGAGGGGGAGCTGGTATTTTTGTATTCTCCCTATAGCCTTGGTCCCACAGAATTCCCTCAGGGGAAGCCCCATACAATCCCAGGGTCATATGGAGACAGAGCAAAGGACCCAGGTCTCACGATTCCTAGGTCAGCAGCAGAGCCTGCCAGGGTGCAACTGAAGTCTGTTTAAGGACATGTCGTGGTTTGAATGAGAAATGTCCCACATATAGGCTTAGGTATTTGAGCCCTTGGTTCACGGTGAGTGGTGCTATTTGGACTTTTAGGAGGTGGAGCCTTGCTGGAGGAAATGCGTCTCTGTCATCGAGGGTGGGCTGGGAAGGTTTACAGCCCTACCCCACTTCCAATTCACTCTCCCTGCTTTCTGTGGTTGAAGCAGCTGAAGCTGTGATCTCAGCTTCCTCCGCTGGCTACCTGATGCTATGCCTTCTTCGCCGTTGTGAACTGTCCCTCTGGAACCCTAAGCCAGAATAAACTCTTCCTGAAGAGTCTTTTGTCATGGTGTCTTTTAACCACAGCAGCACAGCCTAACTAATGCAGGATGGGTACCTGACAAGGTTTTACAGGTGCTCGTGGTCAGCCTGCTCCACGCTTCATTGCTCGAGTCCAGTCTCCTCTAGACCCTCCACTCAGCATGTCTCTAGAGAAAAAGGAGAGGAAGCTTCTGGGGTTTGTCTTTGCTGACTCTCCCAATAGTTGTCTCAATGAGTGATTCTCAAGTGGGTTCCCTGGACCAGTAGTTTCAGCATCACCTGGGGACATTCCTAGAGACGCAAATGACACTGTCCCATCCACCTCCCTAGATCAGCAGCTCTGGGGAGGAGGCGCAGTGGGCTGTGTTTGAACAGGAAGTTCAAGTGGACTTCTGAGAATCACTGTTCTAAGTAGGCACGGATTAAGCCATAATCTACAACCACGAGTCTTCTCAGCTCTTCTGTAATTTAAGATCGATATTGCAAGATAAAGATATCAGATTAACTTTTACAAATTAGACATTAATATGATATCAATACTTAATAATATCAGTCTACACACTGGAAGTATCTATCAGTTTTCCCAGAGAGTTTTAATACGCTGTTTAAAATGGTTAATTAAAGACTGTAATGGCGGTGTTTTTGCCATTAGAGCAAGCGCATTAATGTAAGCAGGGCCATTCTGATTTGGGGAAGGAGAAAAATGGCAGCAGTTTTCTGATGATAGCAGAGAAATGGGAAGCATTTTTTAAAGAGCCCTCTACAATCTGGCTTATTTACTGTGTAGACATTTACACGGCAGAACTACAGGCACGTATCTGACTGCTTTGTATACCTTTCATGTGCGCCGGGACTTCAGATGAGTTTGCTTGGATTTCTGGAAAGAGAAGCCTAATGAGTTCAATTCTCAGCATTCCCCAAGTTAGAACAGCAGGACAAAGTTCATGTCTTTAGATCAAGGACACTGTCTTCCAAGACCACATAGGAGGGAAACAGGATGACGAGCCCTGGTGGGTCTGGGCTGCCACTGCCCACAGGTCTCTGCCTCAGTGGTTTTCCAAACTCCTTTTGGACATTTGCTCCTCTATTTTCCCATCATGAAAAGGTCCTTGAGGTGAACCAAGCTTGGTTGCTATGACCCTGTTCTCTTTGGTTATGAGATGCAGGAAGCTGCAGGTTGAGGTCTGATGAGCTGTGAGTGCTGCCTGTCTCATCCTTGGAAAATAAAAACATCCAGTGATTCAGTAGTTTCATTTTTCAGGAAGATACATAAATCTGTAATAAACAAAGCAAAGTGAAAAACATAAAGTCACTGAGTGTTGCTTGAAGTTGGTGAACGGGAGTGAGCATTATCTTATCACTTCATTTGGGGACTCTCAGAGGAGGGACTCAACTTTTGGTGGCACACAGGCCATTTGCAGGTGGAAAGGAACCTTTCTAACTCCAGACTCCTTTCCTTCATCCTGAGGTAGCAGAGGGCAACACATCTGCCCCCGCCCCTTACGCTCTGGCCCTGGTCTTTGGTCCCTGATCTTATCATTACCTGCATTTGTTTCTCTACCTCCTTCCCAGGAACTCTGCACTAGAGTCTTTCCTAAAGCAGGGTGCATAGGAAGGCCAAGAGACTGCCACATGTCACTCATTTTAAAGAGCATTTTTTGTCTTTTAAGCTGGCTATGGAAGCTCAGGCCTATAATCTCAGCACTCAGGAAGCTGAGGTAGTAGGATTGTGAGTTTTAAGACACTAAGCTAGCTACATAGTGAGATCTTGTCTCAAGATGAAATAAAGAATGTAAAAAAATATAATAATTTCAACATCTCTGAATTGAGGAATGTCTTAGTGTCTTGTATATTGACAGGGATACTGGTTATTTTATTGCTGTGGGAAAACACCATGACTAAAAGTGATTGATGGAAGAGTTTATTTTGATTTTGGCTTTTGGTGTGTGTGTGTGTGTGTGTGTGTGTGTGTGAGAGAGAGAGAGAGAGAGAGAGAGAGAGAGAGAAGTGGCCAAAGCAGGAAGCCAAGAGCTCACCTCTGAATAGATTTGGAAAGATGAATAGGATGTTAACCACTGGGGTTGGGGTGGGGGCAGAACATCCTCTGGAAACCAACAGAAACCACCCGTGGAAGTCTGTGGTTACAGTCAGAGTTGATGCTTAGCACAGCTGGAATTTGTCAACTATCTGAAAAGGTTCTCTACTGCAGATGGTTCTGGGTGTAGCCTGATTCAAGGTGTGAACATGACATGTATTCAGTACAAACTGTACTTTCAGTCCAGAGCCCCTCTCGTGATCGGTCGTGGCCATGAGCTGCAGTCCCCACTCAGCCAATAACCAGGAGGGGAAGCACTGATTCCCAAGCATCCCATCTCTAAGCTAGGGTAATGGGTAAGTTGGGTGGATCGGATGCATTTGGGGTTTGATGCTTTCATCTTGTGTTGTTTATCAGGACCTGTTGCTGCAGGCAGTGACTGTCTCAAACTCTCCCATGTTTGTCTTCACTATCTGGGCTGATCCCACTGTCCCCTCCCCAAACCTATCCACAACCAAGCAATAAAATCTTGCTTCTGCCTCGTTCCTGAGCCCCCAGGTCCCACTAACTGGCTAGTGCCAGACTCCCCTCTCTTTCTAGGGAGTGGTTTTTTTTTTCACATTGGGTGGGAGGAGAACCATTGGTGAAGATCACCCTGCGGCCAGATCTAGAGAATGACAGACAAGCAGTGTGAGCCAGAATCCTGGAATCAGCTTTTTAAATTGTGCCTTTCCATGTTTGTTCACATGTCCTCAGGAGCCATGTGTTTATTTATAGAGGTCAACAGCCATCACTGTGCTGTGCCAAAACCAGATGTTTCAGAAATAAATAAAGCAAGCAGAAACCTAAGGTAGAGCAGCTTTTGTCTACAGCGCAGTGAACCAGGGGCAAGACAGCAAGCATCCCTCAGCTGCTAGCCCACTGCTGGGGCAGTACAGACCCCAGGGCTAACACTGGTGAACAGGTACTTGGCTTCTTCTTATTGAAAAGTGAAATAGGATCCTGGATGGATTTGCAGGAGTAGCAAGGCAACTTCAAAATGAATCAATAGTGCAGATCAGAAGGGGGGTACCTGTCAAGATTGTGCCAGTGAGTAAGGGTACCCAAGAGCCCCCAATATTGTCTGGATTTTTCTTTTATGGGGTTCAAGAGGAAGAATTTAGTTACTAAGGAGCATAGTTCTCTGTTTTGGCTGAGCCTTGGGATACATAAACCCTTGTCCACTGAGCATGGCCCCTTTCATATGCATCTGATTTTGATCATATGTAAGCCCAATTATTCATATATATAAGATAGTAAAGAGGGGTTTCCTCCTAAAAGGTACTTGAGGACACAGTTTTACCTTACTGTGCATGCACCCAAAATCAGTTCAGGCTGGCATAGCCCTTCAACCTTCAGACCTGTGTATCTTGAGAAATGTTTGAATAGAATCTGTCTGTTTTGATAGTCGTTAGGGGAGGAGAAACTCATTCTACTGTTCAGAGTTGGGTGTGTGCATAGCCTGATGGAGGTGCATAGTGAATTGTGCTTTGCACTTAGAAACGTCTGGAGGAACACAGGAGAGAGAATGACCATAGAAGACCTGACCAAGAAGATCTAGAAATATTTTCAAGTACTACAACCACAGCTTGTCCTGTCCACATTTGTAGGCTGTTTTGAGGCCAGTTTCCTGGTCTCAAAGCAAAGTTCCTTAATGTAAGAGAGAATCTCAATAACATTGTACCATGGGAAGTGCAGGGAGGCAGTTAGGGGCTCAGGAATAGGATGGCCAGGATGGGACTCCTAGTTCCCCAAGGGGCAGGAATACAACTCCTGACTAGCTAGGAGCAAGGCACACAAGTACTTTAGGACTGGAGGAGGATGCTTCCAGTTTTGGCCTGGGGCAGCCGGGACAGTAACAGGTCTGAGCTGATGGCTGTGGGGATGGGACAAAGCTCATAGCGGTCCATGGTCTTAATTCCCTCTCTCCAGAGAGGTGAGTGAAATGACCATCCTGGGCACACCGAAGAAGGAATCCAAGTGTAGCAGGACCAGCTGGAGGACCTAAGGCTGGTCTCCACCAGCACAGAGAGATGCTGTCTTAGTTAGGGTTTCTATTGCTGTGGAGAGACACCATGATCATGGCAACTCTTATAAAGGAAAACATTTAGCTGGGGCTGGCTTACAGTTCAGAGGTTCAGTCCATTATCATCATGGTGGGACATGGCTGCGTGCTGATAGACATGGTGATGGAGGAGTTGAGAGTTCTAATACCTTGCAGGCAATAGGAAGTGTACTGTCTCACTGGGGTGGCTTGAGCATATCTGAGACCTCAAAGCCCTTCTCCACAGTGCCATACTTCTTCCAACAAGAGCATACCTACTCCAACAAGGCCATACCTTCCACTAGTGTACTTCACTATGAACTTAGTGGGGCTTGCATTTAGATTACCACAGGTGCCTTGGGGCTTCTACAGATGCAGTCCGTCCTCAGGACAGACAAAATCACCTGGGGTAGCATGTGCTGGGAGTCAGATGGAGATCATCTGGATCTGGAACCCATGCTTCTCACCGCTAGAAGTCGCCGCTCAAGACTAGAGAGGGAATTGGGGACCTACCTGGGCTGGCTAGTTTGACGTCAACTTGATATAAGCTAGATTCACTGGAGAAGAGGGAGCCTAAACTGAGAAAATGCTTCCATAAGACTGGGCTGTAAGGCAAGCCTGTAGGGAATTTTTTTCTAATTAGTGATGGATGGAGGAGGGCCCAGCCCACAGTGGGTTGTCCCATTCCTGGGCTGGTGGTCCTGGGTTTTATAAGAAAGAAGGCTAAGCAAGCCTGGAGGACAAAGCTAGTAATCAGCTCCCTTCTATGTTCTCTGTAGCAGTTCCTGCCTTCAGGTTCCTGCCCTATTTGAGTTCCTGTATGGCTTCCTTTGATGATGAACAGTATGATATGGGAGCATAAGCCAAATAAACTCGTTCCTCCCAAGTTGCTTTTGGTCGTGGTGTTTCAGTACAGCAGTAGCAATCCTGACTAAGTACTGCCCCCAAGTGACCCCCTGCCCAAGTTCCCACCCCACCCAGAGGCCCACCAGTAGCCAGCTCTTACAGCTTAAATGAACTCATTTATATTAATATGTGATGCCCCGATGCTCATTTCCCTCATCTATGAACTTCCCACATTGCTTCCACGTCTGGCTCCAGACTCCAGAGACTCAGCCCTTCTTCCCAGCATTCTCTCTGCTCCAAAAATCCTGCCTAGCTATTGGCCAATAAACATTCTATGAACAGTGAGAGCAGCACATTTTCACAGTGCACAGAAGGGTTACTCCACAGCAGAGGGACTCTCATCTGAGCAGAGGTTATGTTGTTTGAACTGTCAGTCTCCAAAACTGTGAGACAAATCAACCTTTTTCTTTTAAGTATTTTGTTATAGTAACAACAGTGGCCCAACTTATTCATGATGCTGATTCAAAGGAGTACCAGTTTTCCTCCTTTGCGCCCCTCTAAATACTAATGGAAACAATTTCTGTATTTTAGTTCCTCAAGAGACCACTGTAAGTGAAGGAGATGGGAGGAAAAACCCTTCACGAAACACAACAAATCACGGTACCTTATTGGAACGAACCACTGTCCTTCATTTTAAAGGGATTTTAAAAGTGATTTATTGCACATTCAATACATTTTCTGGGAGTGGTTATAAGCACTTGTTCTTGCAGAGGACCCAGGCTCAGCTGCCAGCACCTGCTATGCCAGCTTACAACAGTCTATAATGCTAGTTCTGGGGATCTGGTGCCCTCTTACTGCCTCTGTGGTAGTGCATGCACATAGCACACACACAGACAAGCAGGTACACACACATACACATTAAAAAACCATTGAAAAACAAAAGAATGCATTTTTTGGGATGGTCTCTAGCTCAGTGGTAGAGATCTTGCTCGGTATTGCTCAGGGTCCATTTCCAGCATTCATTCTGTCAGAATTAATTGTCTGCTCCCTAGCTACTGGCACTGCTTTCTAAAATCATCTAATGTCCTCTCTCTCTGCTCTTCAGCATGAACCCCCCTTGAAAGCGGTGCCCTGCAACAAGCTCCTCAAGTTTCATTTCTTATTCAAGTGAATCTTAGCCTGCTCAGAAACCAAAGTTCCAGGACTGTGACACAGACTCCACTTTTTATCTTTCCTGACTGCTGCTTCTGTGTCACCAACCCCCAGGGAGGCGACAAAGATGAAGGTTTCTTTAGCCAGAAGAGAGAGGGTGTCAGGGCACGGAATCTTACATGTTAAAATCTTCCTACTTGTGGGTGCCTGCGTAAGAAGCCCTGGGCTGGAGAAGTCCCTGGTCCTGGGCCTGCTGGCATACTCAGTAGTCAGCATGCTGTATGCCCATCCAGTCCAGCCTTGATGGAACGTGGGCTGTGGTTGGGCTGCACACAGCTGTCAGACCTGGTTTTCATGCTCCTCGTGCGGCCCCAGGTTGGGCCTTCTTCCTGGGCATTGGGTTGTCATTCCTGGCTGCCTCGTGACCTCCCCCGCCCTTCACTCCCCACCGTCAACAGATTTGACTCCATTTCCAAGACCTGGCATAACCCACCCTCTTCACAGCCTTCACACCACTCTGAAGATCCTTCTACTAACACTGCCCTGGCTACAGTTAGTGCTCATTTCTACATTCCAACTTCTACTGATCCGGTGTCACCAGGCTGGACACTTAAAAATTAATTTGCAGAGTCCCGAGTTTCCTTTAGCGAACACAAGCAGGGATGTCAAAGTCTCTGCCCTTCAAAGAATGTGATGTTAAAAACCATACAGCTGGGTCCCAGACTGTAATTAAAAAGGAAAAAAAAGGGGCGTGGGGGTGGGGAGAAAAAGAAAAGCAACCAAAGAGTGAGACTGTGAATGAACTCGAGGGCTCCCAGACGCCGCAAGTCTTCAGTCCCTTCCTGTCAAGGACTAAAGCGTTCTGATTTACACACCATTTTTCTCCCAGATAACCTGAATTTTTCCAACAGAACCCATTACAGTAAATCAGTCCTGCCCCACCTATCTTCCCCTTCTTTCGGCTTCTAGAAGCTGCCGGCAGATGGCGCCAGCCTGCACTTTTGTTTTCCTTGTGGCCTTCGGCGCCAGAAAGGGGGTGGGGTTGGGGGTGGGGAAGCGGTCCGAAGTCAGAAGAATGCTGAGCCCAGGCCAAGATTTCTTCTGGCATCTGGAATGCATTAAAAACAACCCACAGAGCTGAATATAATTCTCCTTCGAAGAGAGTGGGGTAGAGAGAGAGGGAGAGAGAAAGACAGGAAAACAGAGGACGGGGTGGGGTGTGGGGGGTGCAGGGAAGCCCATGGGTCATACTGAAAACCGTGTGCCTCCTCTCACTTGGCCACACCAGCTTCCAGCATTTTAGCTCTGGGTGGACAGGGCGATGCTGTTGAGAGAAAGAAGGAAGCAACAAGCAGAGGATTCTAGCACAGGATGGCAGGATGGGATTCCCAGAGGTCTCCCGCTAGCTAGCTCCCCCTCATTGGCATGGAGGTATCTCCTATGGTGATGGTGGTGGGGCACCTCCTCTGCACACAGCCCTATCTGCTTACAGCATGACATGCCCATCGTTACTGAGGGGGTGACTCATGGGTGAGATCTTGCAGGTGGAATTCCAGGGACAGCCAGGCCTTCACTGTCACGAACTCTTCTTGTTCCTCTAACTCCCAATTCGGTTTCGTGTTTCATTTTTTCCTGGGCCTTGGCGAAAAGTGCTTTCAATGGTTACTCAGTTCCACCACTTAGCATTGGCAGGTGCTGTATTGACCAGCAAGTAACCGACAGCAGGCCAGCTCCAAGTGGGAATAGAGATCCTGGGGGGCAAGTCATTTGGGGGATGAGGCAGTGGTGATCAGTCTCAGGTTTGGGGGCCGGTTCTTCTTTCTACTCCTGATACCAAAGGGCACCCATTCGGCTAGGCTGGGAGAGAGCTGGGCTGGTTTGTGTAGTTCTGTCTAGCCCATGTTCCCCCTCCACCAAACTCATTTCTGCCTCAATTCTACTGCCGCTGGCCGCAAACCATGGGTGGCCATTTGCTTTTCTGTTGCTCCCAATGGCTATCTTACAGAAAAGGTGTGAAGGAGAGGGGACAGAGCTATGGGACAGAACAACCAGGCCAGGCTAAGCTGCCTGTGGCTGTGGTTGGTCCTTCACAGGTGCAGGTTTTGAGAGTTTGATCCCCAGTATGCAGTACTGGGGGGTGATGTGGAAACTTCAGGCATGGCCTGGTGAGAGGACCACCAGTGTGTGCCTTGTCCACCAGCATGAAGGCATCCACCAGGAAACCTACGCCAGATACTGGTGCCCTGCCCTTGAACCTTTGGAACTTTGAACTAAAATCTTTTTGCTTAATGAAGTGTTCTGTCATGGGTATTTTGTTTTAGCCACAATTAACTAGTACACCCACCCTGTCAACCTGTCAAATTTTCATGGTTATGCTGAGCATAATTGGGGAGAGGGGCCACCATGAACTGTGCCTTCACAAACAACAGCTCTCTTAGAGTTCTCCACACTGCGCGCTTGCTGAGTGACTGACACAGTTGAGCTCCAGCCTGACCTTGGAGCCCAAGGCCACTTTCTTTCCCTTGAAATCCTGCCACCCACCCTCCTGGCTTTCCAGTTCTATCCCCACAGTCAGTCCCCTCAGGCCATCTCACCCTCCTGAGTCCCACCTCTTCTCTCCTCTTGCTCTCTGTCTGACAGGGCTTCCTTTCGTGTTCCCTCTGGGGTCAACACAAAGTAGCGGTTGTCACCATAGACTGGAGCTGGTCCAAGAGGTCAGGTCCTGCCCTCTGCTGTATGATTTGAGCCCATTGTGGAAGCCACCATGGCCTTAGTTTCCTCATAGGGAAAATGGGACACTAGCAGCTATGCCATTGGTCTGAGGGCTCTTTACACAGGGCAAGCACCTGATAATGGGAGCTGTTGCTAATAGCTTTCCTTCTCTCAAATCTGGTTGTCTTCAGGAAGTTCTGTTCTGTGGGAAAGGGGATGTGGGTGGCTGTGTTAGTCTGTGTCTGGCCCTCTAGACTAATAGTTTCCAAATAGGGAGGTATACACCCCACAGGATGCTCAGGCACTCTTCTAGGACATATGGGGGAGCAGGGAACTTGATTTTCTGTGCAGAGTTTGCTGTATATCCACCAAAGTCCGTGACTATTTCCTCTTGTAGACAAGCGACACTCCATTTCCCAGCCTCCCTTGTAGGCGGGCGTTCTGTGTGATGTCATCAAGGCCTCCGTGATGTCAGAGTGCTGTCCTTTCCAGGTCTGCTCCTAAGCTCCCATGGACCGGCTAATTCTCAAGGCTGGCTCCTTCACCATCTATCAGTTGACTGGAGAAGACTCCGAAGTCCTGAGATAGAGCACTCGAGATGGAAGGATCCTCCATCTTCAGATGAATGAGAGAATCAACTCCAACCTAAGGAAGACATAAACTTTATCCCATCAAGCTCATAAAACTGATAATCATTCCATACCAACTCAACTTGGGTTAAAATTTATTCTGCAACATTATCTGTTCATTTTCCTTCTTATGCTATACATGTTTCAACAGAGAGAGTTAGCAGCCCACACTTACAATTTTGTGCCCAACATTTTAATAACACATGAACAGAACATTTGGGATCTTCTCTCCCTTGTGTTTGAGTGACTTAAATCCTCATTCAGGTCAGTGCCCACAAGATTGGCCCACCTCATTTTCAGAAAAACCCTGTCATCTCAACTTTTATTTAGCTGGGCTCTACTGTCTGTCTCCTGGAGAAAGTACAGGGGAAATGAACAAGAAAGCAAGCAAGCAAAATATTTGGTAAAGGGTCATAAGTTAGAATGTTCCACAGAATAGGAGAGTAACTATGTTTGACAACAATTAACTGGCTATTTCAAAATAGTAGTTAGCAGACGAGATTTTGAATGTTCCCCATGCAAAGAAATGATAGCTCTTGAAAGTGGTGGCTTATGTCAATTGCCCCACCTAATCATTGTCTACCAGTATCATGATATCATGCTAGATCCCATTAAAATTTAATAATATGTGCCAATAAAAAGGTAAAAGACAATGTTAGCAATGGAGGAAAGTTGGCTAGGATTTAGAACACTAGAGTTTTAGCTCCAGTCTTAACTAACTTGGTAACTATGGGCAGGAGATGTTTCCCCTGGGTGTCCAAGCTCTTATCTCCAGAGTTCGGTTCTTCTGTTGGACAGTTCTAGAAACACTTCTAAGTTCTACGTTTGACAGACTCTGAGGTCAGGTGGGTGTGGGCTTCACTTGGGACTAAGCCTTAATGAATGGCTTTAAAGCAACCAAGGTCAAGTCCTTGCTCTGCCCTGCCTCTGGCCGCAGTTGCTCCCACGGAGGCATCTCTTAGCTGCTCTCTGGGAATTTGCATCTGCAAGGAAAATTTAAAACTGGCCCTGTGTGAGACAGCCTGTTTTCTTTGATTGAGAGGAATCCATGGGTCCTCTGAACTCTAACTTCATGTAACCATCTCCTCTCTCCAGTTTCTGCCCCCACACTACTTCCTGTAAAGAAAATTCTTGTGTTTCTAAAGACCCCAACACCCAAGCTGCCTGCTCCAAGGCAATGTTGTGAATTACAGATGTTTGTTCTCCATGGCCTCCAAATGCCTCTGAGGCCAGCATGCTCCTGGCACAAGCCAT
Organism: Ellobius talpinus; assembly: GCA_001685095.1. Classification (NCBI taxonomy): domain Eukaryota; kingdom Metazoa; phylum Chordata; class Mammalia; order Rodentia; family Cricetidae; genus Ellobius; species Ellobius talpinus. The sequence goes on from LOJH01003756.1 coordinate 16,643, forward strand.
GGCGCATGTGTTCATATTGCTAGTTAGGACCAAAGCCAAAGCAAGAGCGCTGGTCTCAGGGTTGGGATTTAAATGGTATGATGTTAGCGCCTACAGGGTGAACATTTGCTCTTCTGAGCTTCGACCAATCCACAGACAAAAACCCCATCTTTCCATGAGACTTAGGAGTCCTACGTTGACCAGTGTGTATGATGGAAATTTCATTTCCAAAGCTTGTGTTTGGCCTCACACATAGAGAGCTGTGCCACCATCACCACGCCATGGCCAACAACTTCGGTCCACCTTCAGGTTCTCCCTCTAGTAGAACACTTACCCTTGCCAAGTGAGCCCATTGATTAATTGCAAACATTTTCTGAGTTTTTCAAGTCCAGACTTCTTCAACATCTACTGTATCTCTCTTGCAGGGAACATACCTGAGTTCAGACACACATAATCTAACACGGGAATGGTTGGGGTAGTTACATCACTGTGACAAACTGCCCAACAAAGACAGCTTAAGGGAGAAGGAGTAATTTATCTGGGCTGCTGATCTCAGAGAGTTTAGTCTGCCCTAGATGGGAAGGCATGGCAGAAGGGCTCCTTCTGTGGTGGCGGCAGTTTGAGTCTGAGAGCGCTGGAAGCAAAGGCAGGATTAGAACCATCAAAGGTTGACCCTATTATCCTTCTTCAACCAGTCAGGCCTTATTTCCAAAGGGTTCAAAATAGAGCCACCCGCTGAGGTCAAGCATTGAAATCAGGGGCTTCTTGGCTTTTCAGATTCAAACCACAACAGGTGGGGTGAGTAGAAGGGAGAGGCATCAGAGCTGTAGGGATGCTGTAGGCCAATGCTGGCCTGCTGCTGCTTTGTCCTGTCTGTGATGGAGCTCCCTGTCAGTCAGACCTCATGTCTGATGGCCATCCATTGTTTCTTTTCCTCTCTATGTGACATTGGGGAATAAGCATGCATCAGCTCGCTAACTCCTGGGAGATGTTCAGGACTCTATGAGGCCACTTGAGGCTCAGTTATCTGGGCAAGGCATTCCAGAATCTGTCCATTGTCTTGATGGTCACTTATCTGTCAGGGGGTGGAGATTTCACTGAACAGGAGGCAGAAACTCTGGCAGGGAGGGAGAGAGGTGGGAGAGGGGAGAGAGAGGTGGGGAGGGGAGAGATAAAGGTGGGGAAGGAGAGGGAGAGGGAAAGAGAAGAAAAGAAGGAATCCACATATCGGAATAAATTCCGATGAAGTGCAGCTTACATTCCTCTCAAGTACTTAAGTATTTTTGTCCCTGAGGGCCTGTGTCTTTTGGGTGAACTGAGAGGGTCTTACTGTGGAGCTCTTGTCTTCCTGAGAGAAGCCTGCAGGGCGGTTCTTCACTGGCCACAAGTTGGCTGGATTCACGGTATTCCTGCCTAACTCACTTTAAGAAGGACTCACTCATTGGCCTGTGCTCTGCTAATAGGAAGGGTGTGGGATACATCTTCACCATGACATCATGATGCTGAGAGCAACACAGTCAGGTGACAAACACTGACCCAGCCTCAGCATCTCTTCTACTGCGTAGACTTTACGGAAGGCGGAGATACGATCCTCAAGCCTTTAATTTATCTTCCCTTCTCCCCTCGCCTCTCCTGGCCTCCTCTGCTGTCTCTTTCCCCTTTCCCCTCTTTAGCTCTCTTGGGTAGCTGATGCTCTTTTGCATGGCAGTGGTCTACGTTGGAATTTGTAAGCCAGTGCAGTGGACATCACGACAGTGGGGGCGGGGTTTCTTTGACATCAGCTTCCTTGACTTCTCCAGCTTCAGTAGCTCTGCCCTGTCACCTCCTCCTCCACAGAAGCAACAACCAAAAACCATTGCTACTCACTGCCAGATACTCCTGTCAGGTGGAACCAACCCTGGCTGAGAACCACACTGGTTTAGACAAATTACAAATGTAAGAAAAACAAATCTCAGCAGCAACTGCTTTTACATGCTGTATATTATGGTGCATACTAGTAGTATATGATGAGAAGTTACTGATAGGCCACTGGGCTCTATTCTGAGCCTAATACTTTTTATTTGGTTGTCTTCCACCTCAGCGTCATGGAAATAGTTTGAAGCCTTGAGAGATGCCTCAGCAGTTAAGAGCACTGGCTGCTCTTCCCAAGGTCCTGGCATCGATTACCAGTACTCACAAGACCCTTCACAACCATCTGTAACTCCGGTTCCTGTGCTCTAGTGCCTCCTGCTGGCCTCCTGCGGCACCATGGTGCACCATATACATGCAGGCAAAACATCCATGCGTGCACACAGTTAAAAACAAAAGAAATAGTGGGATCTGTTTGTTTACATGATGCTTTTATGTTTTGGTCTCTTCTTTACCTTTAGTGAAGAAGTTGTTTTTGTTTTTGTTTTTTGGAAAGTATAAAAAGTTAACTGATTTCCCGTATGTGATTTAACATTTTTTTAAACTTATAATCCTTTGGAGTCTGACATGGATTAGTATTCTAAGGAAATTCAATTCCAAGACATAAATTGTTGTAATTTCAATAACATATTTCTTTCTCCTGCCATTGTGTACAGAAAATAATTTGTGTATTTGATAGGCCCAGTCATATAGATCCTCAGCCTTTCTTATGCGGTTGATTATTACACATTTCAGTTTTTGTTATATTTATTACATTATTCCAGATGTACTTACTATTACAATTTTCATAGCTATTTTATTGTACCTTGGGTTGTTTTCTGAGCCTTTGATACATTTTGTGATGGGGGCTGCAGTAAATGCGGGCTGCAGTATAGTATGAGCCTATGGTAAATGGGGACTGCAGTACAGTGGGGGTTGCAGCAAGTGGGGGCTGCCGTATGAGCCTGAAGTTATTGTGGGCTGCAGCATGAGGCTGCAGTGAGCGTCAGCAAAACAAAGTGTGAGCCCTGTGAGCAGTAGCAAGAACGAGAAAACGGCTCTTGAGATGACCTGCGCGTCGCCAAATGCATGCCGACCCTGCGGTTTATATAACTTGGACCTAGAACTTAGGTTTAACAATCTGGGTTTGACTAACTACCAGAAACATGCTTTTGCTTTAGATTATGTGAAATAAGGCGCTGACGAGAGTCCAATGGCTGACAGGACTCACTGCCTGCTCTTTCAGAGAACCCGGGTTTGTGTCCCACATCCATGAGGTGGCTCACAATTCCAGTTCCAGGAGATCTGAGGGCCCCGACTTGCCTCTTCCTGCTCCAGGTGCATGGGTGGTGCACAGACATACACACAGGTGAAACACCCAGATACGTCAAATAAAATACATTTTGACTTAAAGAAATATGTGAAACGTGAAGAATTAGAGTCATGACAGTCTTAGGCTAGTGTCTTTGTTAGTTTGGGCTGGTTTACAGGAATGCACCGACTGAGTGGCTTAAAGAACAGACATTAGCTTCTTACAGTCTGGAAGCTGGGGACTCTAAGGCATAGCATCTGGTGACCAGGCTCTCCTGGCTTTGCATGTAGTCATTTTCTCCTGGGGCAGAGAGAGAAATGAAGAGTGTGCACACTTGCTCTGGTCCCTTCATCTGTCCATAAGGACCTAATCTTATGACCTAACTATTTCTAAAGCCCTGTTAAGCATACCAGAAGTACTTATGTTCTTTAGTACCCATCAGAAAGGTACTGTTACTGTTCTTAAGGTTTTTTTTATGAGAAAGATGGTGCTCTAGAAAGACAGTACTTCCAATTCCACATAGTTTCTTTTGGGGCTAGACAACAACCCCCTTGAGGATAAGCAAAGGTTTCTGTAGTTCCTGTGAATCCACCCACTGTCCCCAGCATGTGGCTCTGGCCCAAAACAGACTACACATTTCCATAGAAGGTGCTGTGGGTTCTGCCCTGGTGCCCTTACAACTGGAGAACCGCTGTCACCAAAGGGTGAAGCTTGGAGTGGAAATGCAGACAGACAGGTCCACAAAAGCCAAGCCTTATGGGCTTTAGCCCTGCAAATCTGCCTTTTTGACAAGGCTGGTGCTCTCTTGGCATAGCACAGCTCAGCAGTGAGAACTGGCCCCGGGGTGGCTCAGCACGGAGAGCTGGCCCCAGGGTGGCTCTGCACACCATGACTGGCCTCGTGGTGACTTTGCACACCATGGATGGCCCCATGGTGGTTCTGCACATCACAGCTGGCCCCAGGGTGGCTCTGCACACCATGGATGGCCCCATGGTGGCTCTGCAGACAGCAACAAGCTGTTGTCTTCAAGTTGTCTTCCCAAGTCGGCAGCCATTTCTCTTACAACAGATTGGCTTCTAACTCAGCTGTGGGGAGAGGTGAAGGGTTGTGTCTATTCCTTCCTGTGAGAAGTTTTAGGAATATAGACAGCCTTCATTTCTTTCAGCCTTGTCCTGTTGTTAGATCAGTCTACTCCTCCGATCAGATCCACGCCCATTTCTCCTAGAGTTTGGATGTCCATTTATGAAGGCTTCAAGCACTGCTGCTCCTTTGAGCCACCTCCTTCCCTAGGGCTCCCGAATGCAGGAACGAGCTGATGGTTTCTCATCTTTACCAAAGACAGGATGGAGAAACTTATGGTATAAAGAATTGAAGATAGACTCTCCTATATTAATTCCACTTTTGAAAAATCTCATCAAAGGATCTGGCATATTGGTTAGGAGGATGGCACTGAGGTGTGGCTCCAGGGTGGGAGACCCAGGGAGCAGGACAGAAGTATGGTAGCAGCAATAACACCATTAAAATTGTTCTGGTAACATTTATTGTACAGCTACTATGGCAAGGCACAGGATATGTTTCTCTCATGTTTTCCACATAATCATGTTATCATCCCCACCTAAGAGTTGAGGAGACAGACGAGAGGTTTGCTCGCTGTGAGCTATGGTGTCCAGTTGCCATCATCGGCTTCTCCCAGCACCTGGAACTGTGGTAATGTATGAAGGGTCATGACCTCTACTGACCTTACTTTTGCTCTGACAAATACCTTTTCTAATCTCCGAAAGTCCCTAGATGTTGGTCACACCCTAAAATGGGTGAAGTAGAACCTCTATCTGTGTTTCTTCCCTCCCCCCTCTTCTCTAGGGCTCCCTCCAGCCCTCCTAGGAGGCCAGTGGCTTTGCACAATTTATCATTATTTCTGCCTTCAACGCCAATCTGCTCAGATGATTTGATTCTCCTGGGGGAAATGAATGATAACAGTGTAAGACATTCACGTTCTATCTGATGAAGGAACACCTCTGGCCGGCAGGTAGTAGCGAGTGACGTATGAAGGCCATCAAAGGGGCTAATATCGTTCCAGTCACAAGCGCTGTCCCCAAGAGCATGCCCAGTTGCAAGCGCTGTCCCCAAGAGCATGCCCAGTCGCAAGCGCTGTCCCCAAGAGCATGCCCAGTTGCAAGTGCTGTCCCCAAGAGCATGCTCCATTCCGCTTTCACTCTCTATCGGGCATGTGAGGTAACTAAGACACACAGAGAGGTTCATTAACTGTGACTGTCAGTTCTTTGGAAATCTGGAGCAGAATTCTGGTTTTGGATCTTCTGTCCGGAAATCACACATAGAGATAAATAACTTGAAGCTGGCTCTGACCCTGGGAGTGCTCAGATTCTTGGCCCATAGTGATACAAGGGGCTTGGAACATTCCAAAGGAAACAAAAGCAAGACAAATAAAGAAACAGAGCTATGAACGCAGGATAGAAAGTGATTGGGTGAGGGCGGCTGCAAGTTACCTGAGCACTGGCGGCTGCCCTGGTTTAAAGGGCACCAAAGGTTCCTTGGGTTAGGAGGAAGGCCTGGCTGTGCCTACAGGCTATGCTCTTGTGAGGCCTCTGTGCTTTGAGAGATGGACCAAGGTGACTCATACTTCCTGAGAAGTGTCTTATCTCCACCAGGCAGACGTCTGTGCCTTCCCTTGACCAAGAAATCACCCATGTAGGCCACTCCCTCTCAGGCAGATCAGTGGCTCTTTTATTGCCCCCTAGGGTGGGTCCTAAGAACAGCCCCATGGCAGAGAAGGAAGGAGAGCTTGCTGAGTGTCTCTCTGGAATTTCTGCATCTTTTGCTTTCTTGAAATTCCCTATCTGCTCAGAAGCTGCCGACAGAGCAGAAGGAATTGACTAATTCTCCCCATGAGCTTCTTGCCTTTGGAAGGAATGAAGCCATCTCTATAGAGACCACATTTTGCTAAAAGGGGATAAGAGCTTTAATAAAGATGCACCCTCCTAGTTAGAGGGCCATCGGTGGCTTGAGAGTACTTGAGACTGGCTTTATGGATGGGTTCCCTGGATAGACTGCCCACAGGGAGACAGTTGGGTGGGTACAAATCACACACATGCTGAGCTGAGTCTCTTCTACTTGGCTCAGGCAGAGGCTCATTACACACAGTCTCCTTGAGAGACCAAGCGGGAAGGGACTAGCATGGGAGATAAACAGCCCCATTGGGGTTTGCTTGTCAATGGTGGTGGGGATGGTGGAGTTTTGTTGCCTGAGACAGCATGATATGGTCATCAGAATGGATGTGTGACCATGATGAACGCCACACAGAGAAGGCACTGTGGCTATCTGTACAGGGCTTACCGTCTGGCATCTAACAAGCACTGCCACCACGACTATGGCAGGCACGATAAGGGTGTGAATAAAGTTCGGTTGAAACTTTAGACTTTGCATTACATCAAGAGGCTTCCCAGACAGGTCAATGTTGGACTGGGTTCTGAAGCAAGAGTGTGCTTTCTGCTGCCAGGGAAGGGAGAGGACTCTAGGAGTTAGAACTGGGGAGCAAGCAGAGACTTCTGAACTGCCAGGAGTCCTGTTTGATGAGAGTGGTGTCCTTAAGACGTGTTCCATGGAACTCCAGGCCCTGGAGATGAGCCATTGCAAGGAGATTGTGGGTCAAATTGTTTGGAGTTTGCCTTCTTGGTGGCTTTCTTAGAGTTCTGTGATTCGTGGCAGCTTATTGAAGGTCATTATTGAAACAAAGAAAACAAGACAAAACCCTTTGGCCATTTTAAAGAGAGGTACTCCCTCTTTTTGTGTCAGAAAAGATATTCCCACTCTGGGAACCTGAGCTTGGTTGGATTCCTTTTGGCCTAGGCAGGAAGGGAGGAGAACATGATTTTTGAAAGGCCAGGCCTGCTCAGGAGTCTTGAGTCTCATCCGGGAAGTGATGCGGGCAATTGGGACCTGCCTGCCTCGTAAAACAGTTTTTCTTTTTTTTTCTAGCGCCTAAGTAAAAGGTTTCAACATTAGAAGGGAGAAGAAATAGGAGAAAAGAAACCCTCACTTTCCTACTGAGCGGGGCACAGAGGTGTTCTTCAACCATGGACGTGTGTCGGTACAGTGTATTCTGGGGACCATTCCTGCTCTGGGCACACTGAACACAGCTGATTCCACTCTCCTTCAACTTACTGTCTGGTTGTGGACACAGACTACAAATGGACAAAACGAATAAGCCTGCAGCAGAGTAAGCAGTGAGGGAAGACCGAGAAACAAGCACACAGTGAGAGATAATGGGGGGCGGAGGACGACTCACTGCAGGTACGGGGTGGGGGGGAGCTGCCTGGACCAGGTGACTGGATGGGTTTGGGATGAGGGCTTGAGGGAGGCAAAAGAGTGAAACCTGCATAAAAAAGAAACAACACACGCAGAGGGCCAAGTGTGGAGCAAGAGAGAGATGTGGACTGTGCACCCTGGAGACACAGCAGAGGGAGAGGGAGACTGTGCCCATAGTAGTCCCAGTGAGGGGAATGATGGTGGCTGGAATAGCTGAGGAGGACTGGCTGAGGAGAAATGAAATACTAGAGAGCTACTGTGGGCAGGATGGGGCCTTGCACGAGTGGACTTTGCTTGTAAGATATAGGATGTGGTGGTAATGCTTTTAAGTGGCCACCAAATGAACTCATGCAAATGACTCCACCAAGTGTTTTGTACGGTATACATAGAGTCGTGCCGTCAACTAGAATGTAGTTTTAGAAACTTCACTCCGGTCATCAGTCATTGTCTATCCCTCTATCCCTCCCCCAGTCCTTGACCTCATCAGTCTGCCTTCTGCCCCTGACAGTTTCCCTATTCTGGTCACTTCACATAAATGGCATGAATGTTGTATAATATGGCATGGGTTCTGTCGTCATTGGTTTCTTTCTCGGCAGGCTGGCAAGGTCAGGTTTTAAGCACATTGTAAACTATCTACACTTTACTTTGAGGGCTCAAAAATGTTCCACAGCATGATGTACCATATCTAGGTTTACTCCCCTGCCCCATCATGGCGACTTCTGAGCAGAGAGAAGCAATGGGACCTGACTTTGAAGGGGACACTGTGGCCTCTTCATGGAGAATGAACTGAGGTGAGCAAGTGTGGAACCAGGGAAGCTGACCGGGAGGAGGTGGAATGTCGTTGGGGTGTTGAGCTTGGAGCCAGGTTTGGCAACGGAAGTGTTATGGAAGTGGTAAGGAGTGTCAAATGCTCCAGGGATTCGTCCTGTTTTTTTTTTCTCTATTACATTTACTTCTTTGGTTGTATTAGTTCCTTGGGTTGCTTTGTTTTGTACATGCATGTGTGCATGTGTGTGTGTATGTAAAACGCATGTTTGTGTATGTTTTTATATGTGCACAGATGCACGGGTGTGTAGACTAGAGGTTGATGTTGGGTGCCTTCTGCCATTTTAGTTTCTAAAATATAGTTACTTGGCTTTATTTTATGTGTGTTTTGCCTGTATGTCTGTGTACCACATGCATGCAGTGGCTGCGGAAGCCACAAGAGGGTGTTCAACCCCCCAGGAACTAGATTTAAAGAAGATTGTAAACCTCCATGTAGGTGCTAAGAAACAAACTCAAGACCTCTGCAAGAGCAGTCAGTGTTCATAACTTCTGAGCCACTTCTCCAGCCCTCCTATCATTCTATCACCCACTCTTTTGAGACTGGGGTCTCTGAACCTGGAGTTCACTGACTTGGCAAGATTAGCTGGCCTGCTGGCTCCAGGCATCCCCCTATCTCTGCCTCTCCAGTTCTAAGATTCTAAGTATGTATTGCCTCATCTGTTTTTTTTCCCCTAGGCTGCTGAGAATCCGAACTCAGGTCCTTATGCTTGTACAGCAAGTACCCTGCCAACTGAGCCGTGCCCCAGCCCAGTCTCCAACTGTTACAAATGCTAACCGAACAATCACCTTTCCCTCCTCTAAACTCAGGTATTGAAATCCTCGTACCCAGTAGGGTCAGAACAAGACCTCCAAGGAGCAATTAGGTCACCAGAGTGGAGCGCTCAAGAACAGAGTTAGCAGGGTTAAGAGAGGGAACCCAGTGTGTTTGCCTTGTGAAGGTACAATAAGAAGCCACCCAGGAAGGGCTTCCACGAGAATCACCCTGTCACCCTGTTGCCATTTTTCCAAACTCTCTAACTTTGAGAAGCTCATTTCCGTAACTTAGAAATCACCCTGTTCTTAGCTTTTCACTTATGGCAGACTAAGATTACTATGGAGCGGGGTACTTAACTGTTCCCACTCATGGCCCCTTTCAGCCTGAGAAATTGGTGTGTATTAGGATGTATAGTTATGTAGAACCAAGCATTTGTTGACAGGAAATCATAACTTAAGCTTCTGAGTGGTTGCTTGGGAGAGGCTGGGGGACAGAAACTTCTGTCTACATACTGCCCCTGGGTGTCTCATGCCGTTAGGGGTCTTGCTGTCTTTACCACAGACTACTGTGTACTCTATTCCTTCTGGAAAGGTTCCCCTTTCTTTTCAACGTATCTTCTACTTAACCCCACAAATCTTAACATAGTAGGCCCTTCCTCAGAGATGTCTGCTTTGACTTTCCTAATGGAGTCAAGTCTCCACATCCGGGCTTTAAGCAATCTGTAATTGTGTGAGATGGACTGAGGCCAGTTTTCAGGTTGTACAAACAGTAACTAGGTGTTTTAATTACTTTTGCATAGTGGTGACCAAATACTGACAGAAACAACTTCGGGAAATATTTATTTTGGCTCATGGTGTCAGAGGGCTCAGGCCATAGTCTCTTGGCCTCGCGGTCTTGGGCAGACATTACAGCTCAGAAAAGGATCTGCTGATTAGCGGAGGCAGCTACGAACCCTGAGGGCTCTGAAGGTGGCGAATGTGCCTTAAAGCCGGTGTCACTTGCTTTGCCTTGGCACAGGAATCTTTCTCAGTGGCTCAGAATCTCCCTCATGGGGAGCTCTTGTTCCCGAATTCTCAGCTCAGCTGTAAGCACTCACTGCGTCTGTGATCTCATCCAGGGAGGGAGCATTTGGAGCCCAACACATTTGGCTGTTGCACGATCCAGATTGCAAAATCTAGTGACTTCATGCTCCTTACTTTCTTCCTTAGAGTGGACACAGTTCTCATGGCGCTGGGGCAGCTTGGCAAGAGCTCGTTAGGGGAACAGAAAAACAGCATCGAGGAGACATCCAGTTTTCACTCCATAAAAGGATTAGTTATGACACTAAGGTTTTTTTGTTGTTCTTTTTAAATTATTATTTGTGGATTTCACATCATGAATCCTGATCCCACTCATCCCCTCTCCCCTTGCCCACATCCCCTGCCTTTGTGGATGCCTCCCACCAAATGAAACAAAATAAAAATCTCAGTGTGGAAGCTGTAGTATGGCCCAGGGAGTCACACTTCCATCTTAGTCCATACATCTTTGCAACGTGTTCATTGCAGTGGACCATTGCTCTGGCTCAAGGCCTCTGGCTTTAGCTACGCTATTGATACTGGTCCCTCACTGGGGCTCCTCCTGGATGCCCTGTTGCTGCCCTGTGTCAGGGAGATGCCGTAGCTTTACATCTACAGATCCAGCCCTGTCACATGCTCCAGCAGGTCCTAGACAAGGTGGCTATTAGGGTGGGTTAACTCATAGCCCTGGTTCTGGGCTGGGGTTGGAGCTGGGTTGGTCAGCCTGCCAGCTTTCATCGACACCACCAGGGTGAGAGAGTTCTCCAGCACTGCCCTGGCTAGTTCACCCAATGCAGCAGGCAGCAAGGAGCCGGGCCAGTTCTGTTCTCACATGCCCTCAGGTCTGGCTCTCCCATACTCCTGTAGCCTGGGCCAGTTCTACTGTTTTGTTCAGGTAAGGTGTGCGGTATGATCTCCTGATTGCTGCAGCTGGTGAAGGAGAGGGCCATCTCTTCCATTCTCATGCTCCTCCCCCACAGGCTTGTTCTCCTGTCTGCCACATTTGGCAATGTGGGACATATTCCCCCCCATGCCACCACATGGCATACAAGAGGGGGGAGGTGCCGCTCTCCTGCTCTCATGTCCACAGGCCGAGTTCGCCTGTGCCTCTCCTCCCTCTGCCAATCGCATCAGCTCTGATGTGCACTCCAGATGAGGTGCAGAGCCTGCTCTCCCTTGTACCGCGGCTGGTGAGGGGCAGGACCAGCTCTCCTGTTCTTGTGACCCAGGGGCCAGTTCTCCTGTCTACTGCAGGTGGCAGAGGTGAGGCAGGAAGGGCATCTCTCCCTCCCCCATGCCAGCACATAGCTGATGAGGGAGGTGGGGCCAGCCCGCTTGCTCTCATACCCTTCAGGCTGTCTTTCCTGCACCCTCACCAAGGCAAGAGGGTCAGTTATACCATGCTGCCTGGGTGAGGTGCAATGCCAATTCCCCTACTCGCATGCCCCCAGGCCAGCTGTCCTGCCCATCACAGGTGGTGAGGGCCAGGGGAGGTGGGTCTTCTCTCCCTAGCCTACTCTGTCATATGACAGATGAGGATGGGGCCAGATCTCCTAGACACTTTTGTGGGGGTGGGTCACCTGTGCCCCCATCAACAGGGTCACCTCTACTGTGCTGCCCAGGTGAGGTGCAGGACCTGCTCTCCCTAGTGCTGCAACTAGTGAGGGGTGGGACCAACTGTGCAGCCCTAGCCTCACTTCTTTTGGTGGCAACAGGAGCCACAGAGACCTCATCACAGACAGTGGCTGCAGCAGGATCATGTACCTAGACACGGTTTGTGGCAGTAGCCTGGGCCTGCATGGTACCGTGGCTCTGGGTAGTAGCATAGGCCACTCAGGTCTGCATGGTACAGCAGAGGCTCAACCCTTGGGTGCTAAGATGGCTCTAGGTGATGGCCCAGACCCTTGTCATTCACATGGCCCTTGGTAGCAATACAGGCCATGAACATATCTACACAGATCCAGCTGCAGATGGACCATGGACCCAGACATGGTTCTTGGCAGCAGCCCAGGTCCGGATCCAGCATGGCCCCAGTTGGCAGCACAGGCCACTGGCATTGACCCTGATTGGTTTAATAAAAGATCTGATTGACTGGTAGCTAGGCAGGAGATGTAGGCAGGAAAGCAAGACACAGAAGATGCTGGGAAGAAGAAGGGTGGAATCTTGGGAGTTGCGAGCAGACGCAGAGGAAGCAAGATGAATGTGCCCTGTTGAAAGAAGGTACTGCTACATGGCAGGGGGTAGAGAAGAAATGGGGGGCTGGAGAGATGGCTCAGTGGTTAAGAGCATTGCCAGCTCTTCCAAAGGTCC
>LOJH01003757.1:26161-36391 GCA_001685095.1 Ellobius talpinus
AACTCAGGACCTTTGGCAGAGCAGGCAATGCTCTTAACCACTGAGCCATCTCTCTAGCCCCCTAGCTCTTATATCTTAAATTAACCCATTTCTATTATTTTTATAATTTACCACAAGGTTTGTGATTTACTGGTAAGCTACTGCCATCCTTCTCCTTCAGGCTACATGGCATTTCCTTGACTCCACCTACTTTCTCTCTATATCTCTGTTCAGATTTCCTGCCTAGCTTTACTCTGCTAAGCCGTTGGCTGAAATAGCTTTATTCACCAACCAATAAAAGCAGCACATATGCAGAAGTACATCTCCCATTATTCTGGCAGTCCCTTCCCAGCTATTAATACCCTGTCTACCCAAGGCAGTCACTGACAAGCCTCTGTCACTACAAGCTTAGCTTTTGCAGTTCTGAATTTTGAACAAATGAAATCATGCATTATAGACACTTGTGTGTCTAGGTCCTGTCAAATCATGCCTAGGAGGTTCGGTAGTGCTGGCGTGGCTATGTTTCATTTCCTTCACTTAGGTTGATGTTGCACTGTGTAAAGACACCAGTGTGGGCTGGGGAGATGGCTCAGTGGGTTAGAGCACGTGCCGTGAAAGCCTAACGACTTGAGTTGGATCCTTAGAGCCCATGGAGAATTTGGGTACAGTAATGGAAGCAGCTGTAATAGCGATACACCCTTCCTGAGAGATGGTAAGTAGGGACAGGAGAGCCACCAGCAGCTCCATCCCACGGCCAGCGAGCCTACAACACGTAGCTGAGCAATCCTGCCGTTTGGTTTTTGTTTTTCATTTTGTCTTGAGACAGAGTCCCCTTGTATAGTCCTGGCAGGCATAGGACTTGCTATGTAGGCCAGGCTGGCCTTGAACTCACAAAGCTCTGCCCATCTCTGCTTCTCCATCGCTGTATATGAGCACATGTCAGCACACTGGGCTCACTTCCACCACTCCTGACAGGCACATGGGTTGCTTTGGAGTTTTCATTATTAGAAGAAAAGCCACTCAGAAGATTCTCTCTTTTTTTTAAGGTTTATTTGTGATTATGTGTATATGCGTACGGGGGCAGGCATATGCATATGGGTGCTGGGAACTGGACTCCTCTGCAAGAGTAGTCCATGCTCTTAACCACTGAGCCATCTCTCCTGCCCCCCTTCGAGGATTCTTGGACCTGTTGTGTGATTGTCATAAGTGCTCATTTCTGTTGTATCTGTCCCCAAGAGAGGAACTATGGTACCATGAGGCACATGTATGTTTAGAGTCATAGATGTGACTCAGATCTCTTCCAGTGTACTCTACCGTGTTAGAGTAGGATCGTCTTAATAGCTAGTATTGGCAGAGAGAGGTGTGCAATCTTAATGATGTCATCCGTGTTGGTCACTCCCTGCCCACCTCCATTGAGCAAGCTACAGGACCTGCCTGTGTCTGCTGGCCAGCGTCATACCCCCACTCCCACCCCCATCCACGCTTGCTGTGCCCTGATCGTGTGAGGCTTTGTAGCTCTTTCCCATCATTCCTTATCTGTCACCAAAGCTTCTGTCATTACAACACTGCCTTGCTGTGGGCAAGCCACAGCGTCCAAGATTATAGCTTATCTTCCATTGAAGCCTGTTCAACCGATGTCTTCCTTGTCAAGAGGCACCCCGGGCTTCCTGCAGACATCCATGCAGCCTTCTGGTCTTATCAGTAACCAACATGCATGACATCTCTTGGTAGCTTGTTGCTTGATGAGGTTTCCCAGGGACCTGGGCCAAAGATGCCTATCTCTTCTGTGTATGGTGACGTTTGTGCATTTTTATGGCATGGTGACAGTGACAAGCCCAGTCCCTGGAGTGTGGTGTGCATTTTATACAGACACTGTGCGCTGATTACAAAATCAATAGCAAGTTGAAAAGACCTCAGAGATCATCAGTCCACTTCCCTCCTACAGATGGGGAAACAGGCTCAGAGTGGTGGCTCAAATTGTGTGAAGACATACAGCTTATCTTTTAATAGCTCAACCCAGGTTCATTCCTCTGTGGCAGACATGCAGTCAGGATGGCCACCTGGACAGTGTATAAGTTTGCTTTGTTAGGCAGGGCCAATGTCAGGCCGAGTGGCTGTACCACAATTTTTTCAACCAATCTGGGGTTGGTGGCATGTGCCTATCATTCCAGCACTTAGAAGATGAAGGCAGGAGGATCAGGAGTTCAAGTCCATCCCTGCTACAGAGGGTGCTGGAAATCAGGCTGGGCTTGGTGAGACCCTGTTTCAAACAGTTTCTTGAGCTGCTGGCTGTTTGCCTTTTGGGACAGTGGTCTGGTGAGGTCCTGTTTGTCCCATTCGTGTTGATGGCAGGCACTGCTTTGGAACGCCTGGCAATTTTATTTTTCATTCCTCATGCCCCTTCTGTATAAGTTCTAGGAGTTGGCTGTATCCCCATTTCAGCCTAGGGGGAGCCCCCGAGAGCCTGAGCAACCACGGTCATCCCTCCCTCTGAGTGTGGTGTGTGTGAGTGTGTGTGGTGTGTGTGAGTGTGTGTGGTGTGTGTGTGTGTGAGTGTGTGTGAGTATGAGTGTGTGTAGTGTGTGTGTGTGAGTGTGTGGTGTGTGTGAGTGTGGGGGGGTGTTTGTGCATGTGCCTGCATGGGTGACCTGAGAGCTGCGAACATCAGTAGCAGAGGGAGATGGGCACACCTGTCGTATTATAGAGCTGGGTGTAGCACCAAGAGCACCCAAGACTGGGATCCACCAAGACAGTGAAACCAAGCTAACAGAGCAACTGGCTACCCCGCCTGCTGTGTTATTGAACTTGGGGGTCACAACCTGTAACCCAAGTCATGTCTGGCCACTGCCCTCGATAAGCCAATTAAAAGAGACAAATTAATAGTAGGATGCAGAAAAAGGCTTACTCAACATGGCCACATTGGGAAGAGGGACAGATATCCAGTGAACCCCCCTAGTCCATCTTTGGGAGTCCTGGAATGAGGTCAATGGCCTGCTCATCTAAGCAGGCCCTGTGAAGATGTGTCCAGGCCCACCATTGACCGATCACCCTTTTGGACTTGGGTGTTTTCCTATGAGGTAATCTGATACATTGTTGCAACTGTGTGAAATCTCTTGCCAGACACAAGTTCCTCTTCTGGCTGGTCCTTTTCCTTCTCCCACAGTATCCCTGGGGAATTTCCCATTCTTTGGGGTCCTTTGTTTCAGTAGTCTGAAAGGATGGATTGAGAGACACATGTCTCTTTAGAATTTCTTCATTTCTGCCATGCTTGGTATGCAGAACACTGCCCATCCCCACCCCACTGCACTTTTTCCTCACTGAAAAGCACACATGGCGCCCACCACCTCTTTCCCAAATCCCGAGGTCTCCTGATTCTGGCCTGGGCCCAGAATCGATCCTGGCCTACTGGGGGTGAAGTCTGGACTCTTTCCCAGACACAAAGAGGCAGCCCTAGGCCCTGAGCTCTGTGAGTCTCCCCTACCCCTTTTCTGTCCTCTATCCACAGCTCCAGCCCAGGCCCAGATCGTGCACGCAGGGCAGGCCTGTGTGGTGAAGGAGGATAATATCAGCGAGCGAGTCTACACCATCCGGGAGAGTGACACCTTGGTGCTGCAATGCCTGGTCACTGGGCACCCTCGGCCCCAGGTAAGCTGGGCCTCGGCCTTGCTGGATGCCTATCCTGCCCACGCTCTGTTGCCTGGGATCAGAGTTGGAGAGGAAGCCAGAGGTGAGAAACTACATACATTCCACAGGGCAAGCAACATGACAGGCTAGAAAGACTGGGCCAGATGACTAGCCTGGAGATTAACTCTTTAGGGAAGTGCTAGGTGCTGCGGTGCCATCACCGGAAAACACTGACAACTGAGAGGAAAAATGGAGTGCTAGTTGCTCTATTCCACTCCATCCCTCTGTGGAGCAGACACATCCTTACACACACCCTCAAGAAATACTGGTGGGCAGACCATATGCCAAGAAGGCCCCTTGCCCAGTGTTTTTTCTCTCTCTCTGACTCCTCCAAAGGCCCCATTTTACAGCTAAGAGAAAGCGAAGCCCTGGGAGACTGGGCAAACTCCCAAGGTCCCACAGCACCTCTGAAAGCAGAAGCAGAATTTGAGTCTAGAAGCCGTACCCTCTGGCTTGGCACGCTGCCCTCCTCTTTGGGTTAGGAGCTGCACGGATGATACGGGCAACACTTCAGGCTTTTGGCAGTCCAGAGCAAACTCTGGAGGTTCAAAGACACAAATCAATTAGAAGGGGACGTAAGACAAGTGTCTGGAAATGCCAGGTGCGTTTTGCCATAGATCAAGTGCTCAGGTTCAGGCAGGAGGTGGGAGCTGGCTATTGCGAAAGGCTGACGGAGGAGGCAGGTGGGGAGGAGGGCTGGAGGAACTGGCTGCCTGGCTAGCTGCTGTGACCTTTAATACTTGAATAGCAGCAACAAAGGTGGCAGTTGGATTCTAGGAAGGACTCTGGAATACAGACTTCCCCCCTTTTTTTCTCCCTGATAATTTGGGGGAACGAAGACAGCTTTCATAGCTCTGTCGTGGAGATAAGCAGACATGCAAGGAAACCCCTAAAGATTTCCTCCGTCTAAAGCAACTGTCGCAGCTTGCTCCTGCTCAAAGGTTTGTTTGGCATTGATGACCGTGCAGCTGCATTTCTGGGGATCTTTGTGTCACGTGTGACTACAGCGGGGCTGTGGCTGGTGAGGCCAGTGAGGAAACTGCCAGGCTACACTGACCATCTGTGCATGTGTCCCAAATGTGACCACTGGTGGGCATGGCTGGGTGACAAGGTCTCATGTGACCGAGACAGGCCTCCAGTTTGCCACAATGACAAGGATAACTGAATGTCTCACCTTCCCACGTGTACTTACATTGTGCTGGCATCAGAGATGTGAGTAACCACACCCAGTTTGTGCCATGCTGGGGGTCGAACCCAGGCTTTGGGTGTAAGCTGAGCCTGCTAGCCAAGCACTCCTCTGTCTTCTTGTTTTCATTAATGGCTTCATTGCTCGCCCTGTCTGACAGGCTCACTTATTTGACTTTGCACTATTTCCCCAACGGTTGGTCGGCTCTGGCGTTTTGTGTCTTACACGGTCTCTTCTTTACTACCTTCTAGCTCAGCTCTTCAGTCCTGACCCTGGATCACGATAGTAGATTGAAATTGATCCTCTAGGCTCTTTGTCTGTCCCCTACCTTCATTCCATTGGAATGAACACCCCAAAATCTGCTCCATTACCTCTTTCCCCCCAACTTAGCAACAACCAGTGGCTCCCCCACTGTTTGCCATCTTGCTCAAGCCTCTGGGGTGCAACTGGAGACTTTATGTATCCTGACCCCACTTGCCCCTACATACCTGTGTCCCAGCCATATGGACTGCCAATCATTCTCCAGGTGTGCCCTATTTATCCTGCTTCTGCCACTGTGGTGTCCTCTCCCCAGAAGCCTCCTTTCTTGCTTGCTTCCTTACAGTGACACTGAGCATCTGTTCCAAACAGCAGCCAGGCACCTATTCATCAGGGGGGGCAAGGAGGGAGCCTCAAGGTCCTTGCCAACCAAGATCAGGACAGAGGCGTGAGTAGACACACACCATCAGTTCAAAGAAGAAAGAGATGGGTGTGCTAGGGTCTGCAACCCAGAGGGAATCTACGCAGAAGGGAAAGCTGCAAACCCCAAGTTTTTGTTGTCGCTCAAGCAACCAGTGTCTTGAGGACAAGTTGTTGGGCAGGGAAAAGGAGTGATTTAGAGAGCTAGCAAGCTGCAAAAGATGGAGGCCTCGGGGTGTAACTCAGCAGATAGGACACTCGCCTAGCATGGGCTCCGGGTTCCATCTCCAGCACTATAAAATAAGGTGTGGTGGTGCACACGTCTAATCCCAGAACTCTGGAGATGGAGTCTGGAAAATCTGGAGTCTGCAGTCATCGTCAGGAATATATCGAGTTCAAGGTCATCCTGGGCTCTACTTGAGACCCTGCTTCAAAAATAAAAAAGAGGCTTTCTCCAGGTGGTGGGTGCCTGGTTTAGGTAGGGAGCTGTGGGGAGGTACGGAACAGACAGATGGGGTCCTCAGGGTGGGCACAGACTTTGGGTGCTCTGCCTTTCCGATACCCAGGTTCTCTTCTCTGTGGGCCCCTGGAATAGTCTGGGTTCTTTAAGTCTAAGGAGATGTTATGGATGAGAAAGACTCCTGTTCTTTAGGCTTTTGGCTTGCTTTCCAAGGAATAATGAGGCTAATTACTAGGAGGTAAAAGTCTCCTCTGGGAACAACGAGAGAGTGAAAAGCCACTGTCCCCCAGAGTATGGGAGAACCAGAGGAAAGCAACTGAAGAACATTTGCTGGGGGAGGGGATAGTTTTAGAGCTGATCGGTGTCATCGACTATAGAGCTAGTGGGAGACGCTGTATATGGCCCAGTGTGTGACCTCCCAAATCAGTGGGATTTAAGTCAACTAAGAACAAATGAATGGAGAGAAGGATCCCCCTCTGGCAGTGAGCAGAAGCTGAGGAGCTGGGGCTGCACACACCTCAGGAGGAGCTGTGTTTACATACACAGGGCGAGTATTACAGTTTATATACACAGGGCAAGTATTACAGTTTACATACACAGGGCGAAGGCAGTGTTCCCGTTGCTGTGCCAAAATGCCTGAGAAAGTGAACTTGTATCTCAGGGTTTCAAAGGTCTCCCAGCATGCCCCTGCAGTGACAAACTCCTTCAAACTAGTTCCCACGTCCCTGTTCCCACCCTCCTCTGTGCTTTGATATGGGAAAAGGCAAACGGAAACCATAGAAATAAAGTAGGTCTTTTTAAAAAAAAATGGCCTTAATACCTCAGAGATAACTAAAGAGGATGTTAGTAAATTGGGTGCTAGATCTGAGGACGTTAATCACAAGTCTGGAAAAGCAATAGAAATTATGAAAGAAAAAAATTATGAAAGGGAGGTTTGAGGATGTAGCTCGATTAATAGCGTGCCTAGCACACGTGAAGCCCTTGGCCTGACCCCAGCACTGCATTAACAGACATGGCGCTACGCTAATGTAATACCAGCCACCAGCCACCAGCCACTGTGGAGGTGGAGGCAGAGGAATCAGGCTTTCAGAGTTATCTTTCAGTTACATAGCATTTGAACCCAACCTAAGATAAGAAAAAAAAAGGGAGAAGAACCATTTATAGTTCCAGTTCCAGGGGGCCCAACACCCTCTTCTGACCCCCAAAGGAGGTATGAACATTGTACACAGAAATAAACGAGACAAAACAAAACAATAAAACCTACCCAAACCAAAATCCGAGTTTTGAGTTAAAAATCCACATAGACAATTGAAGGTAAAGCTGTAGAGCATCAACAATTAACCAAGAGCACTGCTCATAACAGAAATCGGTGAGTGACTAATGTATTCGCGGCACCACATCTAAGTGCTTCACTTCCTAAGCCTCATAACTTGCAAAGTAGGCATTATGCTATATTAGTTATTGTTGACTGGCAAATACTTCAAAATGCAGGACTTGGGTCCTGGAACACTTCCTGGCTCCCAGCACCAGTGGCAGGAATCCAGCAGCGGTTGATTCTGACGCAGGGTCTCTCACAGGGCTGCGGATGGGTGTTAGTCATCTGAGTGTGACTAAGGCTGGAGAACTCTCCGCAGAGGGAAGAGGGTAGCTCATGGCTCCTCGTAGGCTCCTCTCCATCGGGCTACTTAGGGCAGAGGAGCTGGCAGAGGAACAACAGATCAAGGCCAGCCATGGTGGAAATAGTTTCACACGCTATCCTAGTCTCTCTCCTGCTGAAGTCTATCAGCCACAAAGACCAGACCCTCCCTAGAACAGTGGGCTGGGCCTACAGAAGAGAGTGAAGCCCACCCTTGGAGACTGGCTTACAATGGAGCTCTTTCACATCCAGGAGTGTGAGACCAAGGGCTGAGTAACCTATGAGGTCACTAAGCTAAGGAGTGGGTTAACAGTCTTCCCAGTGCTGAGTATATAGTTACCCAACCAATCCTCTGTTAACTCTAGGCAATTTGGTCAGGCTCCCAACTTAGAGCTTCCTCCTTCTGACTTTGACCTCTGCCCTGCGACTCTTCTCACTGTGTTGTCCTGAGGGGGTTGGTCATCTTTGCCTTCCTGCCACCTGTTTGGGTCGGGCCTGCATCCTTCCTCTCCTGCGCCCTGGAGAGCATGGGGCAGGCAGGGGACTCTTGTGCAGGGCCCTTAGCCCACTACCCTAACCTCAGTGTGGTGACCACCTGCCCAGGTGCGGTGGACCAAGACTGCTGGCAGCGCATCGGACAAGTTCCAGGAGACATCGGTGTTCAATGAGACGCTGCGGATCGAACGCATCGCCCGCACACAGGGCGGCCGCTACTACTGCAAGGCAGAGAACGGAGTGGGCGTGCCGGCCATCAAGTCCATTCGTGTGGACGTGCAGTGTGAGTCAAGACCCCATGAGGCCCTGGACCTGACAGTCCGTGCCCCTACAGGGGACAGGGCCTGAAGCCTCAGAAGTGGGGAAGGGGTAGGATGGAGAAGTGACATCGTGGTGGAGGATGCAAGAGTCCTCTCTTTGGGAATGGGCAGCTGATCTCCCTAAACCTTTCTCATTCCCATGTCACCCTCCTCCCGTGGACTTGATACAATCCTTTCAAGTGGACAGGGCATGCTGGGTTATAGTTCTTCCACAGACAAGGAAAGGCGAGGGACCAGCAAGCCTCCTGTATGATTGGAGGACCAAGGGCAGGTCTGGGGTTTCCCTCTCTGCCACCCTGTGCAACTGAGGACTCTCCCCCACCCCCGCCCAGGTCACAGCCCTGGGTGTTTGCACTAGACTCTTTGATAAAAGTTTAAGATTGTATTTAATCTGTGTTGTGGGGGCAGGGTCACAGGACAGCTTGCAGGAGTTTGTTCTCTGCTACCTCCTGGGTCCTGGGGATCGAAATTCCATCATCAGGCTGCGGGGAGGTACTTTTACCCACTGAGCCAGCTCTCCTACCCTTGGGAATCTTTTTAAAACTGCTGGTGGCTGGGTGTGGTGGCGCACACCTTTAATCCCAGCACTTGGGAGGCAGAGGCTGGTGGATCTCTGTGAGTTCAAGGCCGGCCTGGTCTACAAAGTGAGTTTCAAGACAGCCAGGGCTGCACAGAGAAGCCCTGTCTTGAAAAACAAAACAATACAACACGGAGGTCCAGAAAGAAAAGGATCTTAAGGGAGGTCACACTACAAAATTACAGTCAATGAGGGATTGAACTTAGCTTTCAGCTTGTTTCCAGTCAATGGCTGCCTGCTCTAGCCTATGAAAGGTACAGTACTAGGTTACTACCTGACCTGTACGGACAGGTCCCTGGGGAAGAACAGCGTTAGGGAGCGGCTGGAAGCCACTAGATCCAGTCCCCTGCCTCTAACAGATTGGTCCAGTTTGCAGAACTGAAGGCAGGCATCAACTTCCTGTGTCTTCTGAAAGTGGCTCTGCTCTTCCCAAGGGCTTCAAGGAGCCTGAGCTCCCAGCTCTGGGGTCACCTCATCTTGACGTAGCGCTGGTGTCCTTGCAGACTTGGATGAGCCCGTGCTGACGGTGCACCAGACAGTGAGCGACGTCCGAGGCAACTTCTACCAGGAGAAGACGGTGTTCCTACGCTGCACTGTCAGCTCCAACCCACCCGCCCGCTTTATCTGGAAGAGGGGCTCTGACACCCTGTCCCACAGCCAGGACAATGGGGTTGACATCTACGAGCCTCTCTACACCCAGGTCAGGATGGGCAGCTGGCGCCCCACACTCTTGTACCCCACAAGGATACCCTGTAAGGGGCTGAAGCCTGGGGGCCTGGACTCCTGGAGACTGACTTGATCTCAACAATTCAGTGCCTTGGTGGGAGGCACCTGGTCTAGCGTTCACACAGCCCGGGGTGAAAAGTCAGAGAGCAGAGAGGTCAGAGGTCAGAGTGAGCCCCAGACAGGGGAGTCCCAAGAACAACATGTTCCCCAGAGCATGGCTGGATAGGAAAAAACCTATCTAAAGGATGAGTGAACCATCTGTGCTTGCTACGGTGGCTGAGATGGGGGCCCATGAGCAATGCAAATGGGGTTGGGGTAGAAAGGCCTCTCTCAGTCCATGCTTCCCTGCATGCAGTTCCAGGAGACAGTGACAAAGCCATTCTGCCAGGGAGGGCTTCCAGAAGGGACTGCCAGCCCCTTGTGTGGCCTGCGGGCCAGTCCCATGTTGTGTGGGTTACAAACCACAACGGTGTTCCCTTCTCGTTCCCC
>LOJH01003758.1:0-12069 GCA_001685095.1 Ellobius talpinus
GTATTAATTAAATCACTGCTTGGCCCATTAGGTCTAGCTTCTTATTGGCTAGCTCTTACCTATTAAATTAACTCATTTCTAGTAATCTGTGTATCACCACGTGACTGTAGCTCACCAGGTAAAGTTCCACCTGGCTCTGGTGGGGCTACATGGCTTCTCTCTGCCTCTGCCTCCTTTCTCCTGACATTCAGCTTAGTTTTTTCTGCCTAGCTAACTTCTTTCCTGCTATAGGTCCAAAGCAGTTTCTTTATTCATTAATGGTAATCACAGCATACAGAGGGGAATTCCACATCATTTTAGTGTTTGATGTATATCATCATAAAATAACAGGGAGGAGGAGACTGAAGGGTGGGGAATTTCTGGAGGCTTTCTCAGTGATGTCAATACTCTAGTCACTTCACTTTGAATAACAGTAAACCTCTTAATAACATTACACACTAACCAGAAGTTTACCTCTACTTGCACATTGTTCGTTCTTATATTTTAGATTTATTTTATTTTATGTGTGAGCATTTTGCCTGCATGTATGTATATGCTTGGTGCCCACAAAAGGCAGAAGTCAGAAGAGTGTATCAGATCCCCTGGAATTAGAGTAATAGATAGCTGTGAACTTCCATATGAGTGCTGGGTTTCAAACCAGAGTCATCTGTCCTTTAGCCAGTGCTTTTAACCACTGAGAAGTCTCTCTAGTCTCATGATTCTCTTCTTGGTATATATCCCAGATGCAAGACAAGACCTTGGTTTAACTCAGCACTATAGTATCTGCCTAGAACCAAGGAAAACAGGACTATCTTTGTTAATGCTGAGTTAAAACCTTAAGAAAAAATTATTTCCCAACTGTGGATAATGGTCTCTCATTGAAAGAGTACTTCTCAGAGCTCTAATGTGTCCTTTTGAACCCTAAGTGTACATGTCTTGTAGTAGACTTCAGTCGGAAAGAAACCAGGGGGTCTTGCTAATGCCTTTGTCAAATCCTGTCAGTGATGTTTTAGATGGCTTTCTTGTCTGTTTTCTTCTTCTAATAAAGGCAAACTACCCAAATATTAAATGCAATCTCTGTAGGAATTAAAAAAGTAATGACAATTTCACTTTTTGAAAGTTACAGATTCTACCTCATACATCAAGGATATTAGTCATCACTAGCTAGTTAAGTACTGGATCGTCCCCATTGATTAAGTTTTATTGTGGCTGTTCATGAACCTCACTAATCAGTAATAACACCTGTGGACTAAGTGTCCAAATAATACCTGAGCTCATTGGTGTATTTCTTATTCAAAGTACCACATGTATCATCAGGCTCCCGAGGAATGTGGCTCTCATAAAAAATGAGAAAACACACTCAAACATTTAGTAGAATAGGAAACTATAGTTTTACAAAGGACAAATGATGTTTGATAAGAATACCGCTTTCCTCTGCGAAAACATCTGTCTTTAAAACTAAGGTGGCCTTCTTGAAGGCAGCACATAGATGAATATTATTTCTTTCACTCTTCTGAAATAAGGCTTCCTTTATTTTCGATAGGTTTTGTTTGTTAGTTGTAAGTATTTTTAGACTGATTATGTCAGACAGCTTCTGCTTCCAACATGGGAGATAATTTTATTGGATATATTAAGTCAGTTTGACTATTGAAGTGTTTTAGGATATTTAACGTATTGCTCCCAGTTCTTCTGGCTTTCAAAGTTTCCATTGATAAACTCACTATCACTCTTGGGACACAAAACCACAAAAGAATACACACAATTAAATTGAACTTAAAACAATAAATTTGAGATAGTCTTAGAATCCAACAAATATTCACTTTGAAATGGCATCTATGTACACAATGAAAGCTTTAAAAAAGTGGGGTAACTAAAATTAGAAAAAAGTAAGGCATTAAATCATTTCAAACAAATTGTATATTATTAAAGAGAAGGATAAGGTCAAAAGAAGATGCAATTAAGGCAGAAATTATCTTATTTTATTTTCTAGATACTTATTTTACTTAATAGAGGAATGTTTTGATAGTCTTTGCTTGACTCAGTCATATTTTATTCTCTGTACTTGTAAGGATACAGAAGAATTAGACTAAGGAGGATAAGAATTATAGGCCTTAGGTTATTAGATATGATACGTAGTTGTATAGCTTATATATAGCTATATAAGCTTAGCTAAGCAAGCTGCTCTAGTTAGGGTTCTCTAGAGGAAGGTAATTTATAGAATGAATCTCTATGGATATATCAAAAGGGGATTTATTGGAAAGGCTTACAGGCTGTTTCCCAGGTAGCCCAACAATATTTGTCTACCAAGAGAAGGTCCAAGAATCCTGTAGTTGTTCAGTTCACATTTCTGGATGTCTCAGCTGTTCTTCAGTGTATGCTGGAATCCTGAAGAAGTGGTCTCTAATGCCAGTGAAGGAATGGACTTGCCAGTGTGAGCAAGGGGAAGCTGGCAAAGAGAGCAAGCTTCTTTTTTCCATGTCCTTTATACAGGCTGCGAGGAGAAATGTGGGACAAATTCAAGGTGTATTTTCCCACCTTAAATGATCTGTGTAAAGGGTGTATCTTACCCCATCAAAAGATCTGGGTAAAGGTTATATCTTCTCGCTTTAAATGATCTGCGTAAAGGGTGTACCTTACTCCTTCTAAAGATCTCAGTAAAGGGTGTATCTTCGCACCACAATGATTTAATTACAACAAATCACTAACAGTTGTGCCCTGCCATTTGGGTTTTACTTATTCCAGATGTAGTCAATTTGACAACCAGGCATACCATTACACAAGCTATCTAAATTGTAAATATGTAGTTATTTTGACCCTCATGTTCTCAATAGGTATAAAAATCTCTCAGTACTGATTAAGATGAATAAATTTAAAGATTTATTATAATGCTGTACAAAATAACAATATTTTGGGTTAATAAACACTTTATTATTTTGAAAATTACTTCTCTTAAGTCATTCTATAGAGTGTTTATAATCATAAAACATTTATTAGTATACTATACAAGCACCTGCATGATATTGCACATTAAGGTTTTAACTTAATGCCTTCTATTGAAGTAAAATGCATTAATCAGAATAGTGTAATACACTTTTAAAAATTGTTTTTACTTTTAAACCTCTTGACAGTATTAAATTTTATTTCTTCTGGTTTTTATAATGTTTTATAACAAATTACTAGCTGTCTTGTATTTTATATAATATATACCTAAAGTATCATATTTATAAAGTTTCATTTTCCCTCTCTCATCACCAAAGACAAAGGTGTATCTTTCATTTATCATATCTAATGCTGAGAGCTACTGGTAAAAACTGCACCTAAGAATAACACTTCGTGAAATAAGTGTTTCTGATGTGGTATGCACTTATGATTTCAATATTAAAATAGTTGATGGAACATGTGGCTTAGTTCAAGTCTCATTTTTCAGCTATAGATTCATCTAAAATGATATTCTGTTAAAAGAATGTTAAACACAGCTTGTGAATTTCTTGTTCATGTAATAGAGACTAATAAATGAGAATTTAGTGGACACAAACATAGCTGCACAAAGACTCAGGTATTACCGTAACTTGTTACATAACATCAATTATGTATGGTGGCACACACCTTCAATCCCAGCCAAAGACAGGTGCATCTCTGTGAGTTCGAGTCTAGCCTTGTCTACAAAGTGAATTCTAGTGACATTTCATTTGTATTTTAATAAAAGCCTGCCTGAAGTTCACAGTGTAAAGTAGCCCCATTGGTCAGCCTTACTAACCATGCAATGGTAACACACACCATTAATCCCAGCAGCCACACTAGTTGCTATAGAAACTGGACAGTGCATGCCTTTAATCCCACTCCTAGAGAGGACTACAAAATGGGAGAAGACAGCTCACAGACAAAGTCTCATTCTGAGATTTATGGAGACAAGATCACAATTTTCAGATGAAGGTTGAGGTAAGAATCCAGTGTTTGGCTATTTTGGTTTTCATTTCTGAGTTTTTATTAATATTGCTTTAGTGAATTCCAGGGCAGTCGGGGCTGTTACACAGAGAAACTGTGTTTTTTAAAAAAAAGGCAAACCAAAAAACAAGCAAGCAAACAAACTAAACAAAAAAGGAAACATTGAATCCTGTGTAATAGTAACTTATGTTTGAATTTCTCACTTTGATTATTAGATCCCTAAGAACCAGCATTCATTTTTGAAGGAAAATTATTGAAGAAATCTAAAATCCCCTTTCTTGGGGTCTCTAATTGTCATTTACAATTTTTGAAAATTAAAATAGACCACATAGAGATGTCTAAGATTGAACAAATGTCATTTGCAAATTTGTAATCCCTCTATTCTTAAAAAAGTTATCAACAAGTCAGTAACAAAAGGAATCCCCACACACACAACAAAAGGTATCTATAAAAATTAACACTTTTTCACATTGTAGGTCAAGATGTAAGACTGAATAGTGTCTGCAATGTTAAGGAACAATGAACGATGCTTGCTATTACTACCTAAAGCTCAACATTGTGCAAGTTTTAGTGAGAGACATGAGTCAAGATAAACAAGAAAATACTAGGAGAAAAAAAGGAATGGAAAATACATGGAAAATGTGTATCTTTGCAGAGAGCATGACATTGTGTAGAAAAAACTATAAATGTTTCTGATTTCTTTCTTTCATAGACAATGTGTGTGTGTCTGTGTGTGTCAGTGTGTGTGTGAGAGAGAGAGTGAGAGAGAGAGAGGAGAGAGGAGAGGTGGGGTCAGATAGAGGAGAGAGAAAGAGAGGGAGAGGAGAGAAATATATTAAGTATGTCAGTGATGATACAGAATGAGAGACCAACATACAAAGATCCATTTATATATGTCCAGCAATGGACAATCTAAGAAAGCAAAATCATTTCATCCGGCTGACCTCCCCAACACAATAAGACATGTAGAAATACAGACTGGAATTAGAGTACCCTGTCATGAAGCCCAGTTCTAGCTACCCATAAAAGCTTGCTTGTTACTATCTTAACCTCCAAATATATCTCCTTCCCAAGCTCCAAATCCTGTCAGCCTTTTATAATAAGCCCAAATACATCATCCATTGGAAAGATCACACAGCAGGGTCTCAAGACTTTGAAGACTGCTATGACTCAAAAACTGTTTCCCACATTTATAGAGCCTGGTCCTTATTCTAGAGCTTTCTATTGCTCTTTAGTATAGTAATATGTGACAGACCTAAGGTAATTTGTTTAGGCATTTCTGAATGAATATGTCACTCAATTCTGACTAAAGACACAGAAATGATGGTTGTTAGGGAGTTTTAGTGACAGAATTCTTTAGTTGAAATTAAATTAAATTAAAACCTGTGGAAGAAATAGACATTCCTATTGCTGCCATTGTGATTTCTTCACATTGCTTGGTATGGAAGCAATTGAAGGTATTGAAGGGACTGATGTTTTGTTCTATTTCTTCCCAAGAGAGAAAAATAAAACAAAACAATGCGGAGAAAGTGTAAAAAAACAAACTGTGTCTTAAATGAGGGTCACTAAATTTAATGAACCTACAATATCCCTAAACATATCAGAAGATTCTAAATCCCACTGTTTTTTGTGTAATTTGACTAAATTCTCATATCACTGTAAAAAAAGTACACCGATTTATATACTTTATGAGTATTGCATCTTTTATGGGCCTACAGAACATCTTAAATTTACTTTATAAAGATGAAAATATAAAATTATCAGTACTAGTTGCCCTATAATAATGGGGTTATATTTAACTATATGAACTATGGAAGGATAGAGTCATTTTAGGATATTTAAGTTATTCAGATACTGAACAATATATCATACTTTGCAATCACAAGAAAACTAAGAAAGTCAAAGACATATGAAGCAATACATGCAATGTGAGCACTAGGGGACCAAGCAAGTTCTGCCCTACAGAATTTATTTAGTGGATCATCAAGTCATATTAGAAACCTTTCCTTTCCTTCCCTTATGGACTGCTGTTCAAAAATTTAAAGGCTTTAAATTTATTTATTTATTTATGTATTTATGTATTGATTTATTTGTGTGTGTATGTGTGTGTATCTCTCTCTGTGTGTATGTATGTGTTCCCACGTGCATGTGCACACACACACAGACACATGTTTGCATATGACAATATGTGTGTGGAAATCAGAGTACAGTTATCAGGAGCTGCTTCTCTCTTTCCACTATAAGGATTCTGTGGATCCAAAATTCCCATGTGGTGAGAATTCACTCAGTGTTCCCTGCCTTGCTGAGCCATCCCTCCTATTTTCTGACGAAAAGTATATGTATTAGAACAATATTTTTAGTTGTTTTAATACAAAATGTCCTTATTTACTTGAAATTTAATCAGATTTTAAAACTAAAACCACAATTTAAAACAATTTATCTCAAATTATCTATATATATAAACCAAATACACTAGAAGCCTATTAAAATATATACATATAATAAGGTGATCTAAACTAAATCACCAAATAATGGGGAAGACATAGCCCCAACTGGTCGGTCATCTCTTGTCACCAAATGAAGCTTCCAGTGCCTGAACTGGGTACCATCTAATTGAGTTGTCGGCCAAAGGGATCCCATGGGAATACCCCCAAAACTCAGGCTGTTGCCACAAACTGACAGAAAGGCTCCACTGCTGAAGAGAACACCTACACATCACTGAACATGGAAAAGTCTAGTTCATGCATACATAGAGACTTTATACCTGTATTCTGGTGTCCTTCGAACAAGGACATAATCTGTATTCTACCAAAAGAGAAGCATAAATCCCAACCCAGCCACAAACCCTCTGATCTGCAATGGTATGCTAGAGCAAAGGTGGCACAAAGCTTATGGAGGGAACTAACCATTAGCTGGTTGGACTTGAGGCCCATTCCACAAGATGGAATCCATATCCAACACTGCTTGGGTGGCCAAGAACCTGACTGCCCAGGAACCTGGGGTAAAAACAAATACTACTGATCTAACAAACAGAGCAATAAAATGACTCCTAATGACATTCTGCTCTACCTAAGGATTGGTGTCTTCTTCAGCCATTATTAGAGAAGCTTCCTTCTTTATTCTATGGGAACAAATGTACAGATCTGAAACCACACATCATACAAAGAGTGAGAGACCTTGGAACACTCATCACTAAATGGGATATCTCTATTAAATCCCTACCCTCACTGCTCAGGAAGCCTTGCTGTAAAGGAGGCAGAAAGAATATATGAGCCAGAGGGGATGGAGAACATCAAAAAACAAAGGTCTATAAATCATATAAGCAAAGCTCATATGAACTCACAAAGACTGAGGCAGCAAGCACAGGACCTGCATGGGTCTGCGTGGAGTCTTTTGTGTATATCTTATGGCTTTCAATTTAGTGTTTTGTATAGGATTCCCAAGTTTACAAAGAAGTGGGTCTCTGATTCTGTCTAATTCTGTGTCTTCCCTTGGGCTCTTTTCCTTCCGTTGGTTTGTTTTGTCCAATTTCACTATGTAAGTTTTATCTTAGTGTATTTTATTACTATTTCTCAGAATCTTTCTGTTTTCTAATGAAAAACAGAAAGGGAGCGGATCCAACTGAGAGGGCATGTGGATGCACCCTGAAAAGAATATAGGGAGGACGAACAGGAACTGCAATATATTATGTGAGGAAAAAAAATATTTTTAATAAAGGAAAAACAGTTCACAAAGAGAGATTGAAACCCAGTACTGACACAATTCTAAATGGAGAAAACATAAAGAAAATTTCCTTTTTGATCAGATGTTGAAGGATGCCGCTTGGCTGCTTGTTCGTTTCTGGGCCACCCAGACCCCAAAATAATCACACAGAGACTGTATTAATTAAATCACTGCTTGGCCCATTAGCTCTAGCTTCCTATTGGCTAACTCTTACATATTAATTTAACCCATTTCTATTAATCTATGTATTGCCATGTGGCTGTGACTTACCAGCTAAATTTCCAGCGGCTGTCTCTGGCAGGTTTATGTGGCTTCTCTTTGACTCCACCTCCTTTCTCCCAACATTCAGTTTAGTTTTCCCTGCCTACCTCTGTTCCCTTATAGCTCTGCTATAGGCCCCAAACCGTTCCTTTATTTATCAGTGGTAATCACAGCATACAGAGGAAAATACCACATCAATCAGATTCAGTTTAGAAGTAATCTCTTGTTAAAGCTCTGTCTTGCAACTAAATGTCCACTTTCAGCCCCTAGTCTGACTTTATCTCAAGACTGAGAAAGGGAATAAGCTAACAGAAATACCGATATAACCACAGAATGTTAAATGCTTTCTGAGCACACACAAAACAACATATCTTTTCTTTTGCTCAATTTGAATTTCATTTAATTGTGAAGGACTTACCAGAATATGAAAACTTACATGTTTTTGAACTTTGACCTCGATATTTAATTAAACTTTGCCTTTTTAAAAAATGTGAATCTGTAATGTTAGAATAAGCAGTTTTATGGAGCAGATAATTTGAAAATTAATATAAATTCCTTTTTTAACAAAGAATTCATAGTGTCAAATTCCATGAAGAAATTAAGAACTTTGGAGTATTTCCCTTAAAAGTTAATGTTTGGCAAGTAATTAAATCACTATACTTTGTCTTCCTCAGGCCACATTCTACCATTAAAAAACATAATGAGAGGTAATTAAGATACTTCTTGTGATTACTCAAGAGAAGTGGCCATACAGCTGGGAATATGACTCACATAAGACAACTGCCTAAATTATAGCATTTGCTATAACTCTTCATTTAGTAACTGAGAGTGTAATACTATGTAATGAGAACTCACGCCATCACCCAAAATTAATTTCCTTCTAGTGAGACTATGCCATTGAATATAACAGAATGTTGTCTAATCCAACAACTTCTTATAAAACAGAGCAGGATTTGTAGTAGGTAATGTTCAAAGGCTCAGAACAAAAGAGAAAGAACTAAAAAGCAAAAACAATAGAAACTTGTAGGTGGAGACTGTTCTTCCGTTCCCAGCTGCCCAAACCCAAATATTCACATAGAAACTATATTACAACACTGCTTGCCTTATTGGCTCATGTTTATTATTAACTAACTCTTACATATTAAATTAACCCATTTCTATTAATCTGTGTATCAGCATGAGGCTGTTGCTTACTGGTAAGGTTCCAGCATCTGTCTCCTTCAACAGCTACATGGTGTCTCCATGAGTCTACCTACTCCCTCTATATTTCTTCTAGTCTGCCTATATTCTGCCCTGCCATAGGCTGAAGCAGCTTCATTATTATCTAATGGTAATAAAACATATTCACATCAGATATTGCAATAGTTTAAATTAGAAAATTAGGTCTAGCTTGTGCATTCCAGTGAGTATGATTCTGGACTATGTTATCAAGTTCTGATTAATAGTAACAAAGGTAGAATTTGTTGAAATGCACTGTCTCCAAATATAAGGATAATTATTTCCTTCCTCTTGAGATATAAGATGGAAATAGTAGCTCTGACAGAAATCTTACGAACAGAAAAGAACCTTTGACAAAGACTAGAATCCTGAGCCTACACCATTGAAAACATGCTAAATACGACTGATCTGCCAACATCTCTTTTTGAGAGAAAATACTCATTTATGTCCATATACAAAATATAAATCCTTCAAAATTTATTGCCTTTGTCAATGTTTAAAAGAAAATGGCCTCCCATCCAAACACTAACCAAACTCAATCCTACTTAGATTCTCAGATCAGGCAAGACTACACATTTACCTCTTTTAGAGCTGTTGGCCAATGGGGGTTACTTTTGGCTTCTCTCTGGTACTGCTCAGTAAGACTATCTTACTGAAGACTCCACATACCATGGCACAGAACATGGAGGGATATAATTTGTGATTGGCTCAAAGTTACATCTGTACTTGGTAGAGTTCATAGTGCTAGAAAGTGCTATGCATGCTTCCCTGGAGAAAGTTTCTACCATCTAAGAACTGTGGAAGATACAGTAACAAACTGCCTGGCACGACACACACACTGGTACAAATACTCATAGACTAGTTCATAACTCAACCCTTATTAGAGAAACTTCTTGCAGTTTATGACGATTAACACAGAGACCCACAGCTAATCAACATTCAGAGGGTGAGCGACTTTGGAACCCAACCCTAAATGAGATGTCTCTATCACAGCACTTCCCTCAAGACTCAAGAATAAATTTGAAAGAGAATACAGGCAGAGTGTGAGAGCAGGAAGTAATATATGACTTAAGAAAATAGTGTTTTCCAGACCAAAGGAGGTTGCCATAAATGTGAACTCACAGCATGCCCAAGAAATACACAATCTCAAGTCAGACAATGTCCCAGCATGGAAGAGTGGAGGCATGCACTGAGTACCACTCCTAGCTGAGGAGTTTATCTTAGTTCTTTTTACCAGGAGAGGGAAAGTCAGTCTTCATCAATGGTGTGACACTCCAGAATAAGATCATGCCCAAAAGTAATCATCCAAGACAAAGTGGATTTGAGATTTTTTAAGGAGTTGTGGTAGAACATGAGGTTAAAGATGGAAGAATGAGGGAAGATGGGGAGGATATTGGATATAATCAAAATACATATATGAAATTCTCAGTGAATTAATAAAAATATCACAAAAGAGAAAAATGGCATAAAATGCATATGCCTAAATTTAATTCTTCTTAATAATTTGAATCTAAACTTAGCATATCTTCAAGTTTTCCAAAGTTGTTTTGACATGGTCACAGTTGTTTTCTTATGTTACTAGTATTGTACAACAAACATAGACTCCGTAAATTTTATAATTTAAGAAAAACATAAGCTAACGAGTCATAATTTATTTGCATGCCATGATATATAATGCTTTAGCAAAGATAATTTTACCTGCAAGTGATTAATTTCCATGTAACATTTTCAAATTTTTCTTTGAATTCAGTTAGAAAAGCAGGTTTTTCCAGATATGCTGTAGCTTGGATTCATATAATTTTGTTTGTTTCCAGAGAACAAAAATATTTATTATCTGTAATACATGAGAATTAGATAATGCTGTGTAGCTTATCATATTATGTAGGAAACAATTTCTCCCTGTTATTGCTTTACACCAGGGACTCTCTGATAGCATCATATTATTTATCTCCCAAGGCACAGGCATTATTACCACAGGGTTCAATCATATTTTTTAGATAGAAAGTTTTCTTCTTGACATTGTAGTGGTGGTAGAAAAGCAATTGTTTTGCATCTTCCAAGCACAGAATCAACTCTTACTTGAATGAATTCTTTTTTATTTTAACTTATTGAAAGAATAATCTGGTACAGAATAAGCTATTATAACATAAATCCTAACTCTTATTGTTGAACTTAGAAATAATGTATTTCAATGAAACAATCGTTTCTTTGGATTACTGATCAAGGTTTTCCCAAAAGACTGGACTTTCAACAAAAATTCATCATGCTTTAAATCAGCTTGGATATTTATAAGGTGTAATTTTTTTCTAAAAAGGATGATGATGCATCCATTATGAAACATCAGTATTTTATTTGAAACATTAAAGTATTATGAGAATGTAAACTCATGATAGTTATAATTATCTAGCTTCTTACAGTCAGAAAATAAACAATTCAGAGGTCTAGAAGGTCCCAGAAACTGATCAGGTTCACTAGGGTCCTCCCTTAGCACACATAATAAATAAGGAGTACTAAGAATCCTAATGCTCTCAGACCACATGAGCTACCTGGAAGGAGAGGCCAACTGAGCTGCCTGGCAGAGATACTCTCCAAACTGCTGAGCTGCCTGCACACAGTTCAGCAAGTGCCAGCTTTCCAGAAATCATGAGCTGTCATCAGTGCAGGCCTGGGCTCTGCCTTTGTAGCTGTCTTTCAGTCATACCTGCTCCTGTAAGGAAACCATCACCCATAGTCCTGTAAGTAACCCCAACAAAACTCATTTTTATCCCATCAAGTTAGAGTTTTGTGGTATTTCTTTTGGTCTGTCATCAGTTAGTTAGCTGAATTGTGTAGACATATTCTCTTTTCTCATGAGGAATATTTTCTGAGAACACAAGCCAGAAGGTTGGGATCTCTCTCTCTCTCTCTCTCTCTCTCTCTCTCTCTATATATATATATATATAT
>LOJH01003758.1:12172-38064 GCA_001685095.1 Ellobius talpinus
TCTCTCTCTCTCTCTCTCTCTCTCTCTCTCTCTCTCTCTCCATATGTGTGTGTCCATTTGTTTAGTTTTGCAGTTAGGATTTAATTACAAATTAAATATATTCAAATATATAGAAAAGAATTGTCTTACAGTCACTATTTTTTTCTTTTTATTTATTTATTTATTAAAATTTTCTACCTCCTCCCATCCTCCCATTTCCCTCCTACTCCCCCTCCCCCTCACTCTCCAGTCCTAAGAGAAGTCAGGGTGCCCTGCCCTGTGGAAAGTCCAAGCCCCTCCTCCATCCAGGTCCAGGAAGGCGTGCGTCCAAACAGACTAGGCTCCCAAAAAGCCAGTACATGCCGTAGAAACAAAATCTGGTGTCATTATCATTGGCTTCTCAGTCCGCCTTCATTGTCAGCCACTATTTTTTCTAACATACAATGGCAAATGTGGTTTTCCTGTGATTGAGGCATCATGTTCATCTTTGCTGTTCAGTTTACTGTGTTGCGTTGCCATTATATTGTTCTGAAGGCTGTGCATGCACATGAAAAGTATACATGTTTAGGTTACAATCTAGGAACAGTCTCTCTGTAAGCCATATCTTGTCCCAGGAATGCTGCCTTGTGTTATTTTACATCAGAAGTAAAGGCCTAAATCCTATTGCTCTTCCACAGCATTTTCTTAAGTACCTTTCATTCAAAGGCTTTTCACAAAGTACTAGTACCTAGACCGTACAGGAAATGCAGTGCAAACACAAACAAGTAAATGCAAACAAAAAGGGTATACAAATGGGTGCTCCTTTCCCAAGGCCTAATCACCCAGAGAACTGTGTATTCTTCTTGGCAGTTGTGTTTAAAACAATAGTAGAATTACAACCTTTCTCCCCCCCTTTTCTAAACTCCAAGCCCTCCTATATACTCCTTCTGCTCTCCTTCAAATACATGGCCTAGTTTTTCTTTAATTGCTATTGCAGGCATAGATATTCCTATCACACACACACACACACACACACACACACACAAATGCACACACATTCAGCTTTGGCGTCAAATTTCTATTGTCCAACATTGTTGGCTGTAGACCCTGCCCTGGAGTGTCATCATCCTACTAGGTGTATCAACATTAAAGGAAACTGACTTTGAAGAATAATTTTTAAATAGAAGTTCACTAAGAGAAATTGGCAAATTACTTTAGTTTATTTCTATGCTATATTAGTAAAGAATTGTTGAAAAGAACGCAGAGATTATAGGGAAAGTGAAACTAAAATTTCATTCCCATTTATCTACATGGAAATTTCACGGTTCCTTTCTGTCAGACTATACCTTAACTAATTTCTTAGTTATCTGTTATGCTATTTCAGGTTTAAGGTGTTATACTTTTGTGGGATTCAAACACTGTTTATTCTTTGTAGATTCTCTCTGTTCTCCACCAGAGGAATTGTCTTGATACAATTTAAATATTCTTACTAGGAATGTGTCTACATTATTGAAACCTGTGAGCAGTCTTTTCAGCTGCTAGTTCCATCAGTTTCTACAGACTGAATATATTCAAATAATCATATTTACTCATTTCATAGTTTATCATTGTCTTTTGCTCTCAAATTTTGTACAACTAAAAAAAATAAAAATAAAAGTGATATGACCTGACCTAACTCAAAATCTATAATCCACCTGATTTCCAAAGCATTTCTCATTTTTTTATTATTTTCTTTCTTAGATTTTTTCTTTGCTTTGCAATTTAAATTACAAAATATTGCAAAAATAATATCACCATCCTTCCTGTGATAAAATTTTCTTGTTGCAATAATTTGTCTTTTTTTCTTCTTCAGTTGTTTTCAGTACATTGAAGGTATGGTGTACTACATATATTTTGGCTGAACATTCTCTTTCTTCTACTCACAGCATAAAGGTAACCATTACAATCAGCTTACACTGAAGGATTCTTTCATTCTAAAAACGCTTCAACGCGCGTTATTTCAAAGGAATATGCAACATGCTTTCCTTCTGAGATCTGAGATTCTCCTGTCATTTATATTTACTTCCTGAAGCCATTTTACTGTTAGATAGCATTATCCTCACGGGGCGGTTTTACTTTTCCCTTATCTACACACTTTCAAATTTTTATACAATTGTCCAAATAGAACAAGTATCTTTAGTGCAACATAAT
Source organism: Ellobius talpinus (assembly GCA_001685095.1). Classification (NCBI taxonomy): domain Eukaryota; kingdom Metazoa; phylum Chordata; class Mammalia; order Rodentia; family Cricetidae; genus Ellobius; species Ellobius talpinus. Next base: position 14,321 of record LOJH01003758.1, read on the forward strand.
ACCCTTTCCCCCATAATCCCCTCTCTCCTCTGACCAAAAGTCAGTGTCCTTTGAGCTCTTTCTAAACATGACCTTTCCATGCTGCCTTTTTCAGTGCTATTAGATCTAGAATAGTCCAGATACTGAAAATCCCCTCACCCTATATCTGATCTCTTCTGTGGTGTCAGACATTGGCAAAAGTTTTCAGTCCCAAATTAATTTACTGTTATCTACTTGCTTGGGCCCATTGACACCTGGAATCCATCATTTTCTGGTTTCCTGAAATCCCTAGCAAGTTGGATTCCTGTTCATGTTTCAATTTTATTCTTTGTTATCCCCAGACAAAATCTTGTGATGTCTAATTATGCTTAGGAAATGAATTGGAAAATAAGGCTATCATCTTCCATGAAAAGCATATTTTGCTATTACTTTTCAAGTTACTCTTCAAAAAGAAATATATAAACCTAACTATTGTTAGTCTGAAGTTTTTGTTCTTTATTGTAGACCAATACTGAAACAGGCTAGAAATAGAGATGGAACAGTGATTAGGTGTGAAGTGTCATTCCAGTAGGATTACCAAGAAGAGAATATCATGTACACATCTGAATAAAGTATTTCCTTCCTTAATTTTTGTCATTTGTTCTTATGGAATGTATTCATAAATATCCCCCACCAGTATGCATGTAATTGTTGTACAAACCGTCTTTTCCTTTGTGTCATGAGGAACACTGACATGACCCTTTCCTTCCCACTATGATCTAGGATGCTTAAGACCAGGGGCTATGCTGAGAAGTCTTCTCCATGATTGCATTGTATCTCCAAGGGTGAGATCACCAGATGTAATCACATCCATGTTTAGTAGGATCTGATTTATTGCACAGGATCACTTTTGTAATTCAAGGGAATCTAATCGTGCCAACCTTATGAAGTTTGACGTAGAAGTAAGGGACAAGAAGGGAGTACAAATAAGTTATTATTAGTAGAAGAAAGATTCCGCCATGAACTTTTCAGATTCAAAGAAATAAATAGATAATAAATAAAGAAATGTTATTTGGGGTTAGGATAGATGGTTCAGTGGGCAAAGGAACTTGCTTCACATGCTTCGAATTCTGAATTTTATCCCTGGGATACATGTGAAGGTAGAAGGGAGAGCCTACTCCCAAACATTCCTCTTGTCTTCCATATGTACATTATAGCATTCACCTACCCAACAGATATCACACAATAATAATAATAACATATGGTAAATAAAATATTCAAAAAGTATCCTATTTTTAAGACATGGTCTTCTGTAGCCTAAATAAGCCTAGAGTACAGTATGTTCAATGGTCGTCAACTTTAATCATCTGCTTAGATGAGTTAAGTTGGGGCTTTCTACTTCAGGCTAATGACATAAATAAAAATTTCCTGATATATTTATCATATTTGGATCATATATTTCCTAATATTATGAAAGATTTGACTTCCCTAGAGTTGAAATTCTGCAGGAAGTAAGATTTGCTGCTCTGGCGATGAGTAATTTTATATTATACTGAGCAGAATGCCATAAAGGGGTAGGCAGAAATAATATCCATTATGGAATGGTAATCCTTATTGCTGACTATCCTCCTCATACGGTCTTGAATATTTGGAGAAAGAAGAGTAACTTGAAATGAAATTAAGTCACAAGTTAGGAAAAAGAGTTACAGATTTCCTTCTTAAAAGGAATCATGTTTTTATCCTTTTCTGAACACCATGAAATCTGAATTTTCAGTATGATTTTAATGATCAAATCCAATCATTCCTGTGTAGTAGTTACTAAGCTTATGAAAGACTGTTTAGGCAGACACTCCTTTATAACTTCAAAGCAGATAACAAAAGCAACAAAAAACAATGTCTATCGTAGGTATAACTCATATGTCAACAACTGAGTGATTATACAGTCTAGCATTGGGGGAATTTGATTATCTGATTTTTTTGAATATGCCAGAAAACCGCTAGAATCAGGCCTGGAAGCAATATAATTCATAATCTAGAATGAAATCACAATCGAGTTTTCTAAAACATACACATTACAGTTCTTACAGCTAATCCAGACTAGTGGATACTGGCATTCACATGGTAAACAAAGCAGTATCACAAAGCAGATAAAAGAGAGGCCACATTGATTGCATTAACTACTTTTTTGACTAGTTGCAACTGAAATGAACACACATAAACACTAATTTCACAATACACATATAAGTTTTTAATTAGTTCAAAAATACTGACATATTTTTAAATTAAGGATTTATTTTTTGTTTGTGTGAGAGTGCCTGTGTAAGAGCATGTGTCTATCAGTGCATTTGCCCTAGGAGGACAGAGGCATCTCACCAATCTGGTCCTGAGATTATAGATGTTGTGAGGTCCCATGTGTGGGTGCTAAAAACCCAACAAAAGTCCTCTGCAAGAGTAATACTCTTAATCGCTGAGACATCTCTCTAGCTCATAGTTGATAAATCATGAATTGCCGGTTACTTCAAGTTGCTTGAATGCAGTAAATCTTTGGTGAGTTAATTCTGCAAATGGGTACAGCATGGACAGTCTTGTTTTGACTACGCTAGGAGTCAGCGAACATGCATTTCACATTTGAGGAAAGAAGGAGGCATGATAAACTACTGGTAGTCTATTTGTGTTGTCATGGTTTACAAAATCCTGAATCACTTGGCTGTCAGATATGCTGAATTCTTTTTTGTTACAGAGTGATATTTTGAAATTCTCTGAGACATAAATCGCAACATAGAGAAATTGTCAATAAAATGCTTTTGTTTTTTTCATTTGGATTGTTGGAGAGCTGCCACATGCCTTGATTGCTCTAGGCTGAACACTGTGAAACGAGCACTTGACATCAAACACAGCAAGATGAACAGAAGAAACTCAGTCATGATGTCTCCAACAAGAAGTGACTGAGAATGGCTAGACTTGCCATGCCCTGCTGTAGTGCTTAGGTGGGAGCAGCTTTTACCAAGGAGCATAGATGGGATTCTTGAAGGCAGCATGCTTGCTAGGGAATAAAACATGTGCCTAGTGTAATTTCCCTCTGTGTTGCTGCATGTCACTAATGTTACTATCAGTCCAAGACCAGGAGCTAATGCATTGTGTCACTATATGAATTATGTCACTATCATTTCTTCATGAAGAATTTCCACCAGGTGAAGTAAAATAATTACTAATCACACTTCAACATTTACAAAAACCAAAATCAGGATTAGATTATTCATTGACACACTGATTTGTTGTTTGGTTTATGGACTCAATAAATCATAGAAGAAGCTACTATCTTACATTTTTTAAATTCACATGAACACAAATGGATAATTTTCTTTCTTTTCTTCTATATATCCTAAGCCTTCATCACCTTCCTTTCTAGTTCTGTGAATTGGTCATTTTTTAATATTATAAGTAAATGGAAAGATAGGACACTTCCTTTTTACAACTGGCTTATTTCACTTAGCACAGTTCCTTCAAAGTTCATCCATGATGAATCATGTGTCTACAATCTTGTTCTTATTCTGATGAATAACATTACCTTACATTTAAGCATTCTTACTATATTTAACAAGAAATCACTCGATAACTATCTGGATTATTTTTATCTTTAGTGTGTTGGAAATAATATTACTATAAAGATGGATATATTGATATTTTATTAGCAATTTTTCCTATCTTTATGCATGTGAAATCACAGAATCATATATCAACTTATGTTATTTTTAAGAACTGGGACATTCATTTATAGTGTATCTCCATTTTGAAAGAGTTTCAATTTCTCCATATCCTTTCCATATCTGTTGTCTTATATTGAAAATAGCCACATGAATATTTGTAGTTATATTTAAATATTAGTAACTGTATTTGCATGAAATTAAAGGCTTCAGTAGTAAAATTCTTCACAGATATTTTGAAATTATAACCTTGTCTTCAAGTCAGCATATTTCTACAGTTGTCATATTTGCTATTTATTTTCTTCTTAAAGTTTTGCAGTACTTTTGTTAGGTAGCACAAAGTTTTCCATATTTAATTAAACTAATTATTTCTTATATGAATTTAAAACATATTCCTTCAAAATAAATATTTTTCCATATTCAATACACACACAAACACACTGACTCCAAGCACGCAGACACAGAGAGAGACAGAGATAGAGACAGAAAGAATTGTTTGTCTTACCCTCTTATTAACACTACTACTCTCATTTGGCTATTAGCTATTCAATTCTGCATCTAAGGTGTATGAGGAAAATCATCAGAATCATCTGCAAAAGAATTATGAAGTGAATACTCAGATCATGTACTGAGGTCATGAATTATAGATTTGAGAAAATATTTGGGATAACTAACGCCTAAGAGATTTTATGAGGGGGAAATCTTCATTGTTTGGTGCTGTCTTTCTAAACTAGGTTGTGATCTACATGGGAGTCATAAACCTGAATATGGGGTTTGTAAAAATTTAGCAACACTAAAATATTTTTGAACATGTTGCAGTCAGAAATTAATTAAGATTTATAAATATGGTGAATTTGAGTTGTTCCTTCTGGGTTCACCTCGACTGTGTTCTGCAGTATCAGTGCAGAATTAGCTCTGAACACATGCTACATGCATTTAACTTTGCATGCCGTCATACTGTGGAAGGTAATGAATGGAGCTGGAAATGCCTTGACTCAGTTTCAGAAACACTGTATGTTACGAATTGCTCTCTTTATACTTTACTATGCAAAATAGCTTCTCTTTTAGACACAGGTTTTGATCAAAATTTCAAAGAAACTTAGTATTTTACTGAAATAATTCCTCAGCATGCAACTGTCAAATAAGTATATGTTTTAATTTAATTTTGTTTTATTTGATATAAAATTACAATAAAATGGTTTTAAATTTTCATTAACTTGAACTTCATAAATCATAAAGTGAATTTTGACTTGCGATTAAGCTAGAATTTTTAATAATTCTTTCATATTTCATTACTTTCTTAAAATACAATTACATCATTTTCCCTCCTACCTCTGCCTTGTGTTTTCAACATGCTTCAACCCCAATTCTTTGTGACATCTCTTCTTTGACAATTGTTACATATACAAACAAATAGAAATATAAATCTAACCTTTTGAGTCTGTTAAGTGTAGATTGCATATTTATGCTCTAGGAATGACTTTTTGGTGTTAGAATAGCAACCAAGAGGCTCATCCCTGGGGAAGACTAACTTTCCATCTCTCAGAAGTTGTTAATTGTTTGTAGCTTTTTATCTAAAATGACCCTGAATATACTTTTCTAGTTTTACAGTACATATTTCTGAGAGAGTATATATATTTATTCAGCATTAATAGTCAAACAATCAAAATATTGTTCAACTTTGAAAAAGTTCCACACCCTACAGGACCAAATAGTTAGCCAAAGTTTAATTTTAATTATAAAAGTAAAACACTTTCATCTTATTAGAAGGAATATTTACTTTTGCTTAAACAGATGGTAATATTATAGTTACCAAATTAATTTTCCTAAAGCAATTTTATGACACATTTTCAGTTAATATTTGATTTTCATATTTATTTCATCTATGTATATATCTGGGATTGTAACAGGCCCTCAGACCTTAATACAATTGATGCTATGATGGAAGATCCATTCAGGCCTTATAACAAAGCACATAGCAAGTTCCAAATGGAGGGCATCCTTTACAGGACTAAGGGGCTTTGACCAGAGACCCTTAGAGAATCTTTATGATTTATGTAGACATTTCACCTCTCTGTACAAAACCTAGGGTTTCTCCGCATCCTATATCAGGTCTCACGAGTATTATGGAGTCAAATTTTTCCAACCAATTTTTGATCTTATCTGTAACTAAGTTAAGTTTGAAGGAAAAACTTAAAATTATATTTGAATAACTGATATGTCACCATTCAGATTAAAAATGGCTATCAATCAAGTCCACTGTTCGTGTACAGAGGTAAAAATATGGAATGGAAGTTGTCTGCTAGACAGGCTAGTTCCAGTCCTTCAGGGAGATATTTCATGTTGCTAAGCTTTAGGTTTTGCCAAAGTAGAGTGGCATGTTGTATCTAACCAATTGTACAACAGGAGAAATGTTCACGTGACTCCATACAACTGACAGAACACCTGTGGATGAAGAACTTTTGATGCATTTTTTTTCACATTATACGTATGGGTCACTTTAGAACCAATTAAATGTCAGAAGCTGAAAAAATTATGTTTGCACATTCTACTTGGGAATTGGGGATGTTAGGGATATTCCTCCTGCTTTTCTCAGATTTCTGAATACTCACTGCCTAAAGTTTATAGGTTCTTGGCAGATGTGGTCCTCACACTTCTATTTTGATATGTGATCTTGGATATGGGAAGTGATGTTTTCCATCCAGCTAAACCAAACTGACTTCTGAATTGGGATATAAAATAATCTGTTTGTTCATTTACTACTGATGTTTTTATGTCAAGTGTTTGTTTTACCTGAGAACGTTTAGATAAGATAAAAATCTATAATTTTATTAAAACTGTATCTGCCAACATTTACATACATACAGTAGCAGTTTTTAAAATATATGCATATATATGTATTATATATTTTAAAGATACATATAATAGAAGTGAAATGAAACTGCTTACATATATTGTATAATTAATATAAAGTAAAATGTATTTTATTATATATAAAAAGCAGATACTTAAACTGAAAAAAGTGAATTAAAATTTTAAGAAAAAGGTAGTAAACCCATCTTGTAATTAGAAAACAATAATAAAGAAACTAAACAAAGCATATGACAATAGCATTCTCTTTATGCTCACTGTTTGTTCCTTTTCATTTATGAATATATAAAGTTATATTCATACCATATATATTTATGTGTGTTATATAAAACTAGATTTTAGTACTTGATTGTAAATAAAATAGCTAATGTTGGATAAGCAAAGATACAGTAGATGATATAGTGACTATTTTTCATGTTGTAATTTTAATTTTTTAAAAAATAATTTCTTTCATTGTTTTGAGATAATAATAATAACATCATTCTGCCCTTCCTCTCCCCATTCTACACTTTCTCATATTCCTCTTGCTCTTTTTTTCCCAATTTAGGCCTATGTTTTCTCATTCATTTTTGTTATATACCTATATGTTTATGGATATATTTTCATATAAAACTGGAGTTTTAAAACTTACCATCAGAATTGAAGACATAACTATGTGGTTGTTTTACTGTTCATTCATTCAATTAGCTTAACTTACCTCTGACTTAGGTAGAAGAGAGGAGTCCATTCCTTCTCCAGCTTCTTTGTAACCTTAGGTGTCTGAAAACCTCAGGATTATTTTGAATTCCTTTCTAATAGCTCACTTCACTTTTTCAATAAGTTTTTATGTTAGTTACTTGTTTAATTGTTGCAACAAAATACTCAATAGTAGCAATTTAATCAAAGAAGGTTTGTTTTGTTTCATACTTTAGGGATTTAATCCTTCATAGAAATCTTGGAGACAGGAGCTTGAAACAGCAGGTCACATCATATTGAAAGCATCACGAATTCACTCTTTCTCAACTTCACACCAAAACATATTACTCATTAACCACATCCTTTCAACCCCTTACCCCACAGGGTCAAGGCTATCTCAGAAAGCAAAATACATTGAGGCTAACATAGAAAATCTCCAATGTAATTATTGTTGTGAAATTTAATATAATTTTTAACACTTATATGCCAACAATGAGTTTTAGAACATAATGACCCAGAATCAAATAAAATGGTCCAAAATGGAAAAATTTACCTATTATGAATTGGGAACTAGTCAACTTAGATTTTTTTTGCTATAAGAAATATTGTAAAGGGAAAAATTAATAGAGTTAGTAACTATAGAGTTCCTTGTAACAATAAGATGATTTAATAAAACGCCACTCCTTCCATATGGTAGCAATGGAGAAGTGCTAGATTGCCTAGTGTTTTCTTTCTTTTATTTTTGAGACACGGTTTTTCTGTAGCTTTGGAGCCTGTCCTGGAACTAGCTCTTGTAGACCAGGCTGGCCTCAGACTCACAGAGTTCTGCCTGCCTCTGCCTCCCAAAGGCTGGGATTAAAGGTGTGTGCCACCACCGCCCAGCTTGCATAATGCTTTTATATAGAACCACAATAGATGTTTTATCTGAAGTATGAGTCAATTAAAGAAAATCTATTGACAATGGGAAAACAATGTTTTAGAGAATATAGTGTCATTGGACTTTACTTTTCAGGGCTGATGTTGTTTCATTTATAATTTTCTTTGATACATTATCAAAAGCCAATCCCTTTTCCCTGTAGTGGAGGTCCACACAAATATAATTATATCAATAATGAGAAATATGGGACATTTTTCTATAAATGAAAATGACCAGGAGAAAGAGTGAATGTCCTTAAATAGCTAAGGCAACCATTAAGGATGGAAATATTAAATAGAAGATTTAACTAATAGGCAATTTATTAGTTTTGAAGTGTAAACCACATGAAATAATAGGATGAAAGCTGGGTCTGGCTTCATCCTGGTATGGACCTGAACCATCCCTGTACACTGTGTCCACACAGCATCACTATCCCTCTTGTTAGTCAATCTGAAGCTCTAACAAATTGCAGTTCTTGTGTTCATGTAACCATTATGTTAATAACTTACAGTTATGCTCTAATTCCCATAATATTCAGTTACATTCAGGTCATTATGTAGGCACTGTATCACCTTCCATCAAAAGTAAGAGTAAAAATAGTGCAATGGATACTAAGAGAGAGACTGCATTTTCCTGCCTTTTATCACAGTATAGTGCTATGTCTTTTCCAATTGATTATTAATTATGGGTTTAATTTCTTATACAAAACTTATCAATTAAACTTTCTTATATATATATATATATATACATAAGAAACACAAAATATACATAAGGCTCAACATCATCTATTATTTCAGGTATTAAGGGGTAATGGACTTGAAATGAGGATATGAAGAAAATTTGATGGTTATGATCAGGAAAGAGAGGTAAAAATTAGCACAAAACACTCTTCAATTCCACTTATAACAATTTTTTTGTTTGTTTTATGAAGCTTAGAAGAAGAGGAATCCTGCTCCTGTTACCTCCCTTCATGGGATATAACCACACACACATAGTCAAATACATCCACATCATCATACACCCAGTAGATAGAGTTCAATGTTTACATTGATTCTCTTGTGGACTTTTTTTCTCCTATAGTTTGTTTACTATTGTATTTTCTTTAGGAACTATAAATTCTGGATTATAATTTTTGATATTATTATACATAATTATTTTAATACAAAGGACTTATGTGGCAATCATAGATTTACATTCCCTGAGCTAATTGTTGGGGGAGGGAACCAATATTTCTTACTCTGAGAAAGAAAACCTGATGTGGGTTTCTCCTTTGTATGCTGTGAATATGTGTTATTACCATTGGTTAATAAAGAATCTGATTTGGGCCTATGGCAGGGCAGAATAAGGCCAGGCAGGAAATCTGAACAGAGATATAGAGAGAGAATAGGAGGATTCAAGGGGACGTCATGTAGTTGCCAAAGGATACTGATTCACCAGAAAATACTGATAGGCCACAGCCTCATGGCAATACACAGATTAATAGAAATGAGTTAATTCAAAATGTGAGAGTTAGCTAGAAATGTGCATACGGTATTGTACACACAGTGCTATAATTAGTATAGTGTCTGTGTGATTATTCAGGTCTTGGCAGCAAGGAAATGAGCGAGCAGGCTCTGCCTACAAAATCCAGCTGGGTTCATCCTGTTCCATTGCTCATAAGGTACTAAAACAAATAGGATCTTTCCATGTGAAAAATGTGGTGATCAATGTATTTACTAAGAGTGAACCTGTGCCATGAAATACAAATATTGAAAGCCGAGTAATAAATTCAAATGACTCCATAGGAAAGGTTTTTGAAGGTAACTGTCACACTATGAAGAAAGACATTTGATCAGGTAGTTTAAGTGAAAGTACCGAGGCAATCAATCCATTTCGTTCTGATGTTGTTGTTGTTTGTGTGTTTATTTATATTTATTTATTTTTCTTATATCCCACTGCTGGAAGCACTAAGGTCATTTTCAGTGAGATAGACTTCAGTTAAAACAAATTCTGTTTTGTTAAATTTCTCTTTAAAATTCTAGGTCAGGACTTCCTCAGTTCACAAAAGTATACATTGCAACACCTGTTTCTGCAATATGTAGAGATTGCTGTCCACAGTAAGTTTTTTTTAAATTAAATAAAAGTAAAAACATTTCCCTCTTGGTGTGTTTGGGGATGCGATGGGGGCATGCTTCCCAGAGGATGATGTAGAACCTTGCCAGCACAACTGGCTTCTGAACTCATGCTCCTCACTGAATGCTTTTTCTGTTGATGGAATTTCACATTGTAATGAAAATTCTTACTGTAATAGAAACTCCAGGGAAGTCTTCAAAGAATACATTTGCCAACAACTATACTTATCCTGGGATTCTCATGGCTCTCTTCCCATTGGTTTCCAAACAGTAATAGCTTGCTTTCACACATGTGAGTTTGCTAGTTCCTCTTCAGGATTTCCCAAATAGTATTTTGACCCATTTATTTATGTAGATATTGATATTGGATTTCTTAGTTCAGTTGGATGATGGTAATTTTTTCCCAATAGATATTGAGCTTAATCAGATTATGTCTTCACCTTGGTTCTGTTCATCTGCAACAAATTCATCCCCAAAACTGTGTATGAATTCAGGAGTTCATATAGCAAGTAGGTTAGAATTGGATAAGGTTCCCTCACAGTCAGAATAGAAGCCAAGAAATGAGCACAGTGATTAAATTTAGAAGAGAGCAGGAGGGAGGCACTTCCTACTTCATGCATTTGATACATCTTAATGTCTTGGCATATTTGAAAATAACCAAATTATGAGTCTTAGAAAGGGAGAGGATACAGCTATTACAAAATATGATGTGAAAATCTTATTCACTAAATTTGATATAGCAAAATAAGTAGGCAAAAATATAAAGTTTAAAAATTTCAAGATCAGAGATTAAGGCATAAATGACATAGACTCAAAATAAAATAATCAGACTAATTGTAAATTAGATGGGGAATATGTTAGGTTTATCATTTTAAAGTACAAGAACTTCAAATTTTATACATCTGAAATCCCTTTCATATAATTATTAGATATGGTTAAATCATACTAATAACAGTACTGATCCAATCTTTACCTTCTTGAGTGTTTATTTATGAAGTATGTAAAATGCTGCTGTTCCTGTTGTACGAATCATCTCAAGGATTTGATAATACCTTTATTAAAAACCTGTTCCAACACATAAAGCAGGTACACATGCAGTGAACCAGAATGCTTCTTTTTAAAGAATATACTGACATTTGTTATGTGAGGAGGTTGCTGTGGATAGCAGGAAAGGAGACAGATGTCCTGCAGGTGGAGTCTCCAGTGGTTGGGAGACATTCATGATGGGAGCTTGGAGCCTTGCTCATCATCTGAAGGCATATCTAGTCTCTTAATATCTGAACATTTCTCCAGCCCTGAGTATATTTCCTTTCAAAGCTATCTCCATGTTGATCCTGCCATATGGCTTCTTATGTTTACCCCAAAGCATCACCAGTACTATATACAACTAGTCCTCCTGAATTGCATAATTGTTTACAATTAGAGCTATGCTATGCATATTTTTGTAGTTAGGTGTTAGATGCACAAATTGGATTTATTTTATTCTAGTAGGGAGCATTATTCAATTTATAAGAAGTGCTTGGATTTTGTTCTTTTGGTATACAAAGCTTCATTGTGAAACTTTATTTTAGGTTACCTAATTGGATTTCTCATGTACAAAGTTGTACAATGTAGTCAAATTTTGCTTGTAACTGTAGGTCCAGAGACAATGGAGGTGAGTAACCACAGACCAAAACTTGGAAAATTTTAGGCCCTTTCCCTCTTAATTGACTTTTTCTGGCATTTTGTTGAACTGATATAAAGCTTATGTACCTTTAACCACTTCCAAGTTATACGGTATTAGTTTTCCTCTAGATGCTACAACATTCTATTTCCAGTTCAAATAATGGCTTCTCTTGTTCATATTATGACCATTCTAAATATATGATTTTAAGCAATAATACTGCGTCAAGGGTCCTAAAAATTTTACAGGAATTTGAGGCAAGTTAGTCTTAGAATTTTGATTAATCAGCACTATACTCTGTCAATTGTATTTTACTACATGCCAAGCCTGAGTATTATTATCTCCTACTTGTTCTCATCTGAAGTCTTAATAATTAAAACTTAGTTCTCTGTTACAATATGTTGGTTCCACACAATCTTAAGCATTGCAATATGTATAGCAAACAACAATGCAGTTCTCAGTTTGGGCCTATTGAACTGTTAAGATAGATTGATGGGGTATGGGACTGATGGATAGATGCCCAATCCCTAGGGAGATGATAGCAGGAATATTGCATTAGCCATGGAAATCAGAACCAGCAAGAGGTCATGATGCCATTTTCAAAAGGTTAAGCCACTTCCTATGATCTTAACATATATTGGACGCCCATTCAATGCAACGTCCTTATCCATAATGAAACAATGCCTTCTAATGTGCAGGGATTATAGGGATACAACTGATTTTTCTTTCTCCATTCTTTTTCTTGAGTCACCATTGAGGGTGGGATAGACTATTCAGTGATATAGTTGTATTCATTCAAACTGCAGTAAGAAATCTAATTAAACTCACTGGTTCACTCTGTGGAATAATCCTTCTGTACATTGTGTGAATATATGTCACAATAATTGGTTTAATAAACAAGCTCGCTGGCATATTGCTGGACAGGAGGAGGTTAGGCAGGGAAAGCCAAACTCAGAATGCTGGGAAGAAGAAGGGTGGAGTCAAAAAAAGAGACCAACAGATGCAGAGAGAGCAACAGAGGAACACGCCTTGTTAATAAAAGTACCACCAAGTGGCAGAGAGTAAATAAGGAATATGGGTTACTTTAAAATGCAGGAGTTAGTTAGTAATGAGTCTGAGTTATTGGCCAATCATTCATATTTCAGATAAGCCTCTGTGTTGTAATTTGGGAAGTGGCTGCCGGGTATTTGTGAACTGACAGGTGGGAGAAAAACTCTGCCTGCAGTTCACCAAAACAGACTTGCTTGAGACTCTTTTATTGGTCTGTGGCCAGTGTACCATATTGGGTGAACAAACATTTTCAAATATCCCATGAAAAGTCAAGGAGAACCTTGGTGAAGTTAGTAAAATTTTAATGGAAATTGCAGAAAATGTGTTAGCAAACTAAGTGATGTTCTATGACGAAATAGCACCTACACTTTTTTGCCTTCTGACTTTCTAGATGGAGAACAATATGGTTATCATGAAGTGATGATTATAACAGTTATGTCTTATGTATAGACTAAAGGATTACATAATCCTTACTTCTTAAGTATCTCTAATGGGAATGTCAGAGAAGAGAATTAAATGTTGTTTTAAAAATGTAATTTCTCTTTTAATCTATAAATATGGCACAACTCTTTTACCCACTAGAGTATGAAGGGTTTCTAATTGGCTAGGCTGAAACTCATTGATTATTTCAGAGAGTTACCATTATTTGTTTATAAAAGATATATTTGACATGCACATCTCATAAGAACACTGCAAGAAAAATATAATTATGGAAAATATTGTATGGCTAACATAAAGAAATTACTGGTTAATGAAGTGCACCAAATAAGGATAAACATTAATTAAAAATAATTGCTTAATAGTTTCAATTATTTAAAAAGGTGAATGCTATAGGTTACATTAAAGGTAAACAAAAGCAAAATGGTTAAATTTTAGGTATGATATAAAATTTAATATTGGACACATAAATTGTCAAAAATATTTTATAGTATCTTTAATGGTGATATCAGCAATTTTAGATATATATATATATATGTGCATATATAGTTGCAGATATAAACAGAGAAGCAAAAAATCTTATCACTTAACATAAAGTCTTTGTTCACTTGAAAATGATGATTCACACACATGCATATATGTTTTTACAAGTTATATATGCTATATGTTTATTGTATAAATTACTTGTGGAATGAATGAATAAATAACATTATTAAAAATAGTTTGTGGCATTAAATGGCTTCCTTTATTTTCAATTGTATGCTTAAGAAGATAAATGAGCTAATTTCAAATTATTATGCCATTGTGATACTTTGTGATTTTGCTACTATGCTTCTGGGGCTTGTTTTCACTGCTAAAGCTACACACTACAGAAATACAAAATATGAACTAAATCCTATATCGAATATCATCGACAGCAACCTATGGTTATAAGTTAACATTTCTTAAAGTTGACAGTTAGATGTTCTCAGGGGAATGCTCCACAATGTTCAAGTTAGTTCAGAAAATGAATCTCATAAAACCCAGGTTCCTCTGGGAAACAGTAATCTACTTATAAGGCTATTCATCTTTTTATCTACTCATACGTCAGAAATAAGAGAAAGATGCTGAAACTGACAAGCTTTACCACTACAGTTCCATTTCTTTAATAATACAAGACAAATATAAAAAGGTATATTTTATTTTCTTCCTACATATTCAAAACAAGCACTTACTAAATATAGATGAGATTGTCTCTGACCCAAATTGTGTACAATATCACTATTATCTCACTCCATTGCTGTGATGCCCTGATATTATTTTAAGTCGACTCATGTACAATTCCGCTAAAATTTATCCTTTGAATAGGTAGACAAATATTTTTAAATAATGTTTTTGAGAACTGTGTTCTATGAAAACTCAATTAAAATGAAAATTTAGTTAGCCGAGAAACTGAGTCGGTGTCTCATTAATCATTCAGAAAGTTATAACTTTGCTACTCTGCTAATGGACACAGCTCTGTTGATCTCAACTGATGAATGCTTAGTTGAGTGTTAGGGTGGAGTTTCTTGCAAAATCAGCAGGAATTATGATGGGACAGTGTTGTTTATTTTACAAAATGCAAAATGCTGACATTACATTATGTTAAGTTAAAGTAATCAATGTTAAACACATCCCAAATTAGATACTCAAGTCTGCAAGTAGTAACTATGCAAGCATTAGAGCAAAACATAATGTTAAAATCCTTGACTTTTCCTTTTCTATTTTAGAGGCATCAAATAAACCCTGAGTATAACTTGTTTACACATTTGTTCTGTCATACAACCTAAGTAAAAAAATGAAAAAATTGAACGTTTAAAATAATTGTAATATTTCTAAAGAAGAAAGATCAACATGTTTTTTCCCTTTTAATATCTTCTATAAAACATGTGCTTTTAATTTTATTTATCTTTATGAGTGTGGGAATCACTGTGACTGTGTACCCCATGTCTATATGTCTCCACAGAGGTGAGCAGAGGAAGCTAGATCTACATGTTGTTGTGAACTATAAAGCATGGGTTCTGGGTGATTAAGTCTGATCCTCTGAAAGAGAAGCACATGCTTTCAACTGTTGAGCCATTATCTCCCCTTCTTTCCATTCTTACATTTTATGTTATAAGGCTGCATCATTTTTTTCAAAAGATCACTAATTACCACTATATTCTGGTAATTGGGGATAATGATTAATATATATCATAAATATATTTTGTATAGCTTCTGTTTCAGCTGGAAAGTAAGCAGTCATTCTTTTTGTATGTTTGTACGTGATTCCTGAGAAACATGAAATTCACTGCTAATGCTTTTTCTTAGTACCCAACCAACTAACAAATAAGGGAAAGCTGTCATGGATAAAGGGTAGAGCTTCAATAAATAAACAGAAAGTAAGAAAACAAAAACAAAACAAAAAACAAAGAAACCATCCAAATATTTCTACATCTTCAGGAGAGAAGATATCAATGTAAAGCCATAGGCCCATTAGCTGGCTAAGATGTCATGACAAAAATAAGACTTTTTTTTAAAAATCATGTTTTAAGCTGGCACCTTGATATGGTTGCTGCAATGATGATAGACAATGGTAGCAGAAACGCTCCAGATGCACACACTCTGATGCCATAAAGCCTGGGGGACATGGGTGAAGCAAAGGCACAAGAGGAAACTGAAGTTTCCAAGACCCATAAATACGGTAAGCAGGAGACATAATTCATGATCCAGTTAGAACATAAAGGCCAAATTAAATAACATACTGACCCTAAAGAATCAAAAGAATAACAAAACACAGCACTTTCAATCTCATAGATATGTGGTTTGCTCTGCTTATGAACAATTGCAATGAACTATCTGTCTAGGGTAACATTTTCAAGTTACAAGGAAATACTATCTTTTTCTAAGCTCTTTCTCAAAGTTCTTGGTCTTTGATGATGTAAGTCTCCTTTAGAATAGACAATTGCATTTACATGAATATACTAAAATTAAGAAAATGATCTATTTTGACTTTGTGTTTACAATAAGTCTTATATTTTCCTAGCTATGAAACATGCCTTGGTCTTTTATGATCAGCTGCAATGTCCTCATTCTTATAATAATATGGGTACACTTTTCGAATAATAAATCTCACAGCTGAACAGTATTTCCTTTAGGTGATGCTCTGGATATTTTTAAATGAGGGAAAGCTGTAAGTGTGAAATATGTAAAAATTATATTCAAGTGGTTTGTTGAAGGATTAGTTTATATCTTTGTCTATAGTCAGGATCCAGAATTCTAAAACTGTAAATTATTTATAATTCTTCATTTATGATGTTTACATTTAATTGCTTGACCAATTTATGTATATCCCTTAAGGACTAACTACATTTAGAGAATAATGATGAAATATACTTCCCTCTACTTTGTAAGTAAAACCTATTCTATTAGTACTGATAAAGTTCAAGCAAATTTAAAAGGTTTACTCTGAAATTAATAAACTGAAAACCTGGTGTTATATCAATTTGACCTCAGAGGGAGGATCAGAAAGATTGAAGAACAATTTCATAGAGTGGAGTTTCCTTCTCACTACTTCTCTAACAGATATGACATTAAGAATTTCCTGTACTGCACAGACGCCCTAAGACACACTTCTACTACAAATGACAGGTGGAAGATTAGCAATGATGCTGAACTGAGTTTTACATTTCCCATGCCTCTTGGCCTTTGGCACTATGGATAAATGACATTCAAAATTTTCTGTACTGCTTTTCCACAGTAGCTGGCAAAATCCTGTTCTGACTTTGCCCTGACAATCTGTCAGAGCAGAATTAGTTCACAATCCTCTTACCTCTCTTTGGATGCACAATTGAACTCCAATTATCTTTATCCCCTGATAGTATGACTTTAAGAAAAGTTTTCTTTATGACATATTAATAAAAATACTGTAATTAAAATTTAAATGATACAAAACAATTATTGTTTATTCACTGGGGGTTCTACTTTAAAGATGTGTTACTTTCCTAATTTATCCATATTGGCATTCTATCACAGTTTATGAAATGGCATGATAATATGATACCATATAAAACACTATTCCTCATTCAAAAGCAAGTTTGAAATTGTGAAATATTATTAAACAGAAAGTGTGTTGTAGGACCATGGTAATTTAGGTGAAAACACTTATAAAGAGAACATTTCAAAAGTTCTTAATGGACTATACATAAAATAAATGATATAGAATATGGTAGGATTTATATCATGTCTGCAGGGATTACCACACTTAGAGGTCTTCACTTCAACTGTGGAAATGTATTCACTGGGGAGCAGAGTGAGAAAGGCACAGATATAAAAATCTCAGTCGAAAGAAAATTATAATTAGCTTGAGATGGTGCAGAGATAATTGATATATTCATTGTGCCAAAAGTCATTTTAGAGCATATTGAAAAAAAGACTGGAGAGGAAAATGATATATAAGTAATAAAGCTTGGATGCTAATCTCTTCTACTGTGAGACAAAAGAAGAAATGTGTAAAGCATACGGCTATGATGAGAAGGCATCTCAGCCACCTGGAGAATACCGGGTATTCACTGACCACTTTAAAATCGATTGATTCTCTTTTGAACAATGGTTAGGTGTTTAACAATCGTCAGTGCCTTCATACAGTTTTATTTAAAATATTCATTTAACTTATTTTGCTGACTGAAACGTTAAAAACTGACATCACTAGGTTTCAGACTATAGGTCTAAGATAACATATTCATCATGGGTTCAAAACAATGGTCAACAGCTATGCTATGGCCTATATATTTAAATGTCCCTTAAAGGTTCATGGACTGAATACTTCAGCTTCCAAGTCTGTGCCACTACTAGGCAGTGTGAGAAAATCCACACTAAGTATTTGAAGTCTATGAAGGATGTGAGTTCTTGGAACATAAGCCCTTGACAATGATTTGGAAACTGTCCTGTTTCCTGTCTACTGTGAGATGGACTCTCTGCCTGCATTTCCCACAGTTCTATACTGTGATACCATATCAAAATCAAGTACTAAAATCACTGAGCCACGAGCCAAAATTAACCAATGCTATTTATAAACTGGTTAGCCTTGGCATTTTATTATAATGCATAAATCCAGGATTTCATGTTCAAAATAGTATAGTTTGATTTAAGCGAATTTGACAGGAAATCCCAATTTCCTGTCTTTGTAGCCGTTATATAAAAATTTTCAGGAAAGACTAGTAATGGGAAAAAGACTGGTAATGAATACTTCTCTACCATGAAATGATAATTCTCAAATTAGAAGAGTCAAACAGTTATAAATACCAATGTTAATTTTGGTACTCTGTAGACCTTTCCAAAAGCATAACAGCAATTTTACACACATGCAAACACATACACACATGAACATGTGCACACACACAAGACACTGAAAATTTCAGGAGATAATCTAAGAAAACACAAGTCACTATGTATCAAGTTACTGAAATGTTTTATTTCTAAAACTGTTCCATTGAAATTCAGGTGCATAAGGACACTGCATGCTGGGTAGGCATCTCCTTTACAACAACACTCAAGTAATTTTATATGTGTTCAAATAAGTTTTGATGCCTAAACCTAAAGATATCAGACTAAATCCACACATTTTAAATCTAATAATTAAAAAAAGTACTTTAGAGATTTTAGATTTGGTTACCAAATACAAAACAAATGGTCTGCAATTTCACTTTGTATTTTATAATAACTGTGAACAACATGGGGAGGACTTATCTATATAACTGAGGTTCAAGTGAGAATAATCTGACAAAGGAGAGTCTATTTTTATAGCTAGTCATACTAATAAAAGCAAACTTTTCTCAGGTTGTTTAATTACTATTTATTATAAAATACTCTGGAATAGTGGATTATATATAAAGCTGTAGATGAATTTGTAGCACTTACCTCTCTTAATATTTCTTCCTGTGTTTGTGGATTTTTCGGATGGACATGGGCAACGCCCTTCACATCTGCTAGAAATCTGCTTTCCTAAGACACATGCCTGATATTCTAGTTTGCACTGTGTAAATAAAAAAGGAAACAAAATATTACTCAAATACATTTAGGCTTAATTATGGCAATAGAAATCAGAGATACTTAGGCATATTATTTATATACATGATTTCAAAGTGGTTTCATTTATATCTATATTGCTAGGGGACACCCTACACACTCTTTATAGCGAATCTTTCTATGGACAAGGCAATACTATAGCTACTCAGGGTGTCATTTTGTTAGAACCACAGCCCAGAATACAACGGCCCAGAAATCATAGATCATTCATATTCTGGTTTACAGAGCTTTAAATTATAAATGGACAGAAGAATATTATAGAAACTGAAAATACATCTCATATGCTGTCCTTCAGATATGTTCCTGTTTTGTTTCAGTCATTTGAACACATATGGCGCATCTCTCTTATTTGACTCTATGATTGGGGCACAAGCTTGACTGTCTCTTCAGTCATCAACGTTCACACCCAAGTGCCACACTAAGAAATCGTTGAAAATTGAAATTTATAAGTTGGCAAACATGAAATAATTGTATCATTACTTTTAATTTTGCACAAATAAAATGTGCATACAAAGGTCAATATAGCATAGATCTTGTATCCATACTTGGAATATGATATACTTGCCTTCATTTTATGTATGTATATAATATATAATATATAATATATATATATATATAATACATGCACAAAACCATATATGCATATATATCCTTTAAAATCATCATTTGCAAAGTTTGTAAGTAGAGTGTGTCTAACGCTCAGCTTTTAATAAATATGAGGTACATCTGTAATTTTATAACACAAGACTTTCTATTAAATCCAGAGGTCAATTCATAAACAGTATAAGGCTATTTTCTCAAATCTTCTTATCCCAACCCTTCTATAAAATAATTAGGATAATACCATTTTCCTCAGAATTTTAAGAATATGCCCGAGTCTCTTATCTAATCCCTGAGATATTATGACCCAGAGTTTCTGCACAGTAGTTAACAGAATCTATCAGAATTAAAGGGAACAACTAAAATATTACAAAACAAGGGATTTTATATTTCAATGTAGTTTTGGTTTTTCAATGTAGAATTGATTTTTCTACAAATGTGACACATTATAAAATGTTAAACATGATTGTCTTAAAATCCTTAAGACCATATTTTATAACTGAATATTTGATATAATGAAAAGATTTTAATCTAAATCCATATTATAAGAGGTGATGATAACCTTCCTCCACAAAAGGACTGTATCTGCTAATGCTGATGTAACATGAATTCTTTAGAAGTTACCTCCATAATTTGCTCAGAGAAAATTATTTTAAAATTAAATGAGGTAGACGTTCTGGCTCCAATGTGAAAGGCACAGGAGTATAATTTAATTCAGCTTACATCAGGAAGCAAAACACTCTCCCAGTGACTAATCCTATCACTAACATCCTCCAATATTGCAATGTTTTCTTGTTGAAAAAAATCTTTATAGACACCAGAATCCTTAACTGCCTCTGTAACAAATTACTAAACTGTGGCCACTTTTGAACAAGTTTGCAGTTCAGAAATGTTTACTTCACTGGAACAAAATTTCCAAAACTGATCTAGTGATTTAATAACTGTAAAGATTATTTTTATGAAAAATCCCAATGAATTTTAAAGCTGCAACATGTTCAATATCTAAAGTAGAAATATGTAATTAATTACAAATGCTTTAATTAGAGTCAAATTAGTCATTTTAATATTTTACTGTAACTTTTGTCAACTTATTACTGTAGTATTCCTTGAACTTGATATGAAATTTTTATTCATTACACAGTTTACAAAGTGTTTAAGACTAATGTTGAGTGACTAATTGACAAACCTGTAATCTGTACTAAAAATTAATTTTAGAATTTTGATTTATTGTTGCTTTATTCAAAAATGTCTTATTTCACATTCATGTCTAGCTTAAATGTGGTTAATTTTAAGAGTGAATTTTGTGTGTTTTCACGTAATGTGGTTAATGTTGGACGGGCAGTAAAATACAAATACTGTTTTATTAAATACTATTTATTTCACTCCAACTAAGTTTTAAGAAATATTGAGAATAAAGAGATGGTAGAATATAAGAAGCATAGAAAAGGAAGGAAACTGTGAAGTGCCATCGTCTGGGGCTGACACAGTTCTTAAAAGTAAATGGCTTTTCTGAACAGGAGTTGGTCTACCAATAGCCAGGAAGAGAAAGCAGAGGGCTTCTCTGAACTTTATACTTCCCTGTTGATACATTTGTCACTAATATCATTCTCAGGGGTAAGGGTCATGTCTTTAGTTATGTCCCCACTGGAGAGTTGAACAGGCCCTAATAGAGATATTTAAAAACATGGTCACAACTAGGACCCCAAGTTTAAGCTCAGTGAGCCACAAAACAGAACAATATGATCCATAGACAGGCGATGGTGTTAAAATAGTTAAAGGTACAAAAGAGTGTATGGTCAGAAGTAATCAGGAAGCATACATGAGGCTGTAAAAATAAATAAAATTCATAAATACATTTATTATGAATGTGAATTATATAATTTATGGAGAAAAATACTGATTCATTTTTATGTTGATAGGCACTATAAAAATAATGCATAAGAAATAATTTATTAAGTTTCATATAAATGTCATTGTAAATAACACCTATTAGCAAAGTTTCTTAGTGATAATCTCCATTATACAATCAAAAATTCTCTTTAAATTTTATGTAATTAGCTGAAATTATCTTTGCAAAATACTTCCTCATAAATGAAACACTTTCTCCTTAAAATGACCCAACAAAATGACTTTTTCTCTACACATTACTGGAAAGAACAACAAAATCAGATCTATACATAATATACTCTGTAGATAACAGACCTTATAACTTCAATTAACCAAGAAAGCACTTAAGGTTAATATTATTAGATTAATTTTGTGGGAAAAGTAAGGAACCTTTAGGAAACAGTTTAAATAAAGAACATTATAATATTAAAAGTTTCTCTTCCAAATGACATTATCTCTATCCACTGATTGTATTTTTCATTAACAATGCTTAATTTCTTAATTAGCAAAGGGCTGAAATATATAGCAAGGTATAAGTGAGCCAAAGTACCACAGAAAAGGCATTCTTGCTAATCCATACATAGACATAATGCAAATCTTGTAGAGAAAGACATGCTTGATGCATTTCTGATTACAAATCTGCATCATGAGTTTTTAAACATGATTCAAGAATAATGTTGTGTGAGGAAATTTCTGAGTGCTTGTGAGAAAACAAGACATGAGTCGTGTGGTCTCAATTTCTTCTGAACACAGAATATTTTTCTGTTCTTGTGTTCTTCCCAGGTCTAGTTGATAGGAGAGAACTTACTTCAGCAGTTCTTACTCATATACCTCTATGGAAAAACATGGTTTTTCTATGTGAGGCTTGATTGTTTACTTTATTCAAATGACCCTCCTTATCCTCAGAATATAAGATGTCTGATCTTCTGAATAAAGTTTTATATTGCATGAGAGTTTAGCCTACCTCATTTTCAGGCCCCTCTCTCTCAGCTTCATCACCAACTAGAGTAACAACCCTGGGAATGTTTAAGCTATGACAAATTGAGAAAAGCAAAGCCAGAACAGGTTTCTAATACTAGTAACAGGATAGTTATCTTACAGTCATTTGTCAAGGAAGTCGAAAACATAATCATATTATAGGACAGATCCGCAGTATACAAGAGACCCCTATTGCCAAGGTGCAGACACACGTGTTCAAAATGAGGTCTACGACAGGGACATAGCAGATGGCTTTGGGTATAAGGTCTAAATGAGAATACCTTCTCTTCAATTACCTGGGAGTAGATGGAGACACTTCTGACCAATGATGAGTCAAGTGCTTTTGGCATCCACTACGTAGTGACACAAAAATCTGCTAATCACATCTAGGATGAACAGAAGAACATCCATCTCCTCCCATCCCAGCACACAAACACGGGTGTGCTCCAACAACAAATACTTTTTGGCTTTAAATCTCAACACAATCAAAACTGCAAATTCCCATAGTCAGACTGATGACTATCTTGAATATCACCATAGAACCTTCGTCCAGTAACAGATGGAGATAGAGACAGAGACCCACATGGGAGTATTGGACTGAGCTCCCAAGGTCCAGTTGAAGAGCAAAAGGAGGGGGAATATATCAAAGAAGTCAGGACCACGAGGGGTTGATCCACCCACTGAGAAAGTGTGACCGATCTAATGGGAGCTGACCAAAGCAAGCTGGACAAGCATGGACAAGCATGGACAAGCATGGACTGAACAAGCATGGGATCAAACTGGACCCTCTGAATGTGGCTGACAATTGG
>LOJH01003759.1:4300-38055 GCA_001685095.1 Ellobius talpinus
TATAACCTGTAATCAGAAAGAGACCCTTTCTTTCTCTAAGTTGCTTGTGTTTAATAGTTGTTGTTATTTTTTATCACAGCGGCAGAAAGGAATTGAGAACAGGTATCTTGTACGAAGACATCTCCACTGTCTTCCTCTTGTCTATGCTTCCCTGAGCTCTAACAAGTTTGGAGCTGTAAGCCTGAGGGCAGTGAGACCAGGCCATGGGTAGAAAGCAGTTTATCAGGGAACAAACTGCTGGACTGCCTCCCAGGGACAGAGAGCATCAGCTCAGCTGGAAATGGTTTTGATGACCAGCAGCGGGGTGGGTGGGGGTCTTCCAGCTGATGCAGGCTGTTTGGATTAATGCAGGACTAGATACCCTTATACAACGTGGTTGATTATTAGGGGTGGATAAGGAAGAGAGCACTTTTTCTGATAAATAGAGACATGCCTTACAAGATTCCTGAGAAATATTTAGGTTTCTGTTTCCCTACTCAGAGTTGTCCGAGGTAGACAAAGAATTACCTCTCTGTCTTAGTCAGTGTTCTACTGATGTGAGGAGACACCGTGACCATGCCAACTCTTACAAAGGAAAGCATTTAACTGGGGCTGGCTTACAGTTTCAGAGGTTCAGTCCATTATTATGGCAGGGAGAATGGTGGTGAGAAGGCAGACATGGTGCAGAGAAGTAGCTGAGAGTTCCACATCTGGATCCAAAGCAGCAGGAAGAGAGAGACACTAAGCTTCAGAAATCTCAGAACCCATGCGCAGTGACACTCTTCCTCCAACAAGGCTATACCTCCTGATCCTTCTCAAGCAGTGCCGCTCCCTAATAACCAAGTAGTCAAACATACGAGCCTACGGGGGCCATTCTTGTTCAAACCACCACACCCTCTAAAGGTGAAGATGAGCCCTTTCACCAAGGTTTGTCTGGTGGCTGGTTCTTTGTGATGTCACCAAGAAACCCAATGTGGTTCTGAGAAGCCAGCTTCTAGGCTTGGACTACTGCTATTGCTGTGTCCTGTTATCTCTCCCTAGTTAATCCTACTTAGTCCCCTAGGCTGCCCCTTGGTGACCTCTGCAGTTCCACTTACTAATTCAGTGTTACCCACACGAAGCCTTTCCCCATGTTTTGACCCGCAGCATAATGTAGTCTTAATGATGGTGTTTGTTTCCTGGAGCCCGTGATTTCCATTTTCATCTTATTTTCTTGCTTTACAGTCCTGCCTTTGGGTGAACGTTCCTATTGAATTTCTGTCCCCATCACACACCTCTAAAGTATGAGGGTCTCATGGGGAGTGTTCTTCTGCCCCTTGGGGCACGCGTTCTTGGTCTGGACTATCTGTCTAGTAAAAGGTTTGCTCCTGCTTGCCTTGCCTCCTTCCCTTCCTCTCTTTATCCCCTTTTTCCCTCTCACCCCAGTAGCTGCATTGGCGTCTCATGGGATCCTTGAACCAAGACTTATTGGGTTTGGCTGTGCTTTTAGATATGTTGTACTTGCTTGGATCAGATTACCTGCGGGTGTTAGGGTGTAATCAATGATGTCAGCTACAGGACCATGTGGGCCCCTTTTTGAATTGAAAATTGGCCTGTTGGAGGGTGAGGGAGGCAACAGGACATGAGATAGCAGTGGCCTAGTCCAGGAAGCTTGTTTCCCAGAACCACATCAGGTTTCTGGATAAAATCGCAGAGAGCAAGTCACTGGCAACCAGTGGCAAGGCCAGGGGCTTCTGTGACCTGGGTCTCTGCCTACTCTGGTGAGGGAGGCCTGCCTGCTCTCTCCATGGCTCATCCCAGGGCCTTTGTGCATGTGGCCTTGCATTAGACTCAGGGGGTGTGCTCCATCGTTGTTATCCAGGAAAGCTGTGTTTCTTCTCCTTTGCCTAGAATGCGTGTTTTTCTACCTGCCACAGTTATTATATAGGGCTTCTTTGGACTCAAGCCAGGAATTAATCATTTCCAGCTAATTCCCAAATGGGAATCCTAGTGACTTTTGTTTACTCCCTTAGAACAATTCCTATTTAGCCCGAGGCTGAGCTGAAAGAATTTTAAACGTTCTTTGAAAGCTATAAAGAAGGGTTAGGGATGAAATGACCGCTCTACTTTAACTGGAAAGATCATTTTTTTTAAAAAAGGGCCTCGTTAAGGAGAGGTCACCTAGTCCTGCCTGAGAAATGATCCTGCCACCCGCAGAATGTTAATTTCATCAGAGGTGACTCTGGCAATGAATTGTAGCTGCCGAACAATTGCTGGGCCAGGTGAAGCATGCGAGGGGGGCTGGCATTACGATTCAGATCCAGGGCACAGAGAATATTAATTTGGTCGGGATCTGTGTGCACCCTGTAAGGAGTTGATGCTAGGTGGGGACAGAGGCTACAGATGGAGAGCCAGGGTGGAACTGTGCCTGCTGTCCAAACATTATCTAAGGTAAATAACTCCAGGACAGTAAATGCCTCTGGTTTCTGCTCAGAGAGGCTCTTACTCCACCACTTTGGCATTGTTAAGTTCAATACAGGAGCAAGAGTGCCTTCTGTTCCTCATCCATGACCTCTGGTCATCAGACACTGCTCACAGAGCAGTGAGTTTGGAGGAGAAGACATGTCCTGGGTTTAGGTACAGCCTGCTGGATTCAGATAGAGGTCTTGCTACTGTTTGAGGGGTGGGAGGCACTGAGTGTGGACACTAAGTGACACGCTATGTATAGGTCCTGGTCATGGACACTGGGTGGTTAATGATCATGGACACTGTTTGTGGAACCTGAGGCACAAGACCCTTGGTTTTCTGTCTAGATGTGGGTCTCTTGGCATGGCACCCTTGGTATATAATTGGGTATAAGGTCCTTTGAAGTTAATATTGGTTATGTCTCGATAGGACATGGTACTTGGGACAGGATACAGGGGTCTCATGGTGGCAGTGAGTTCTCCTGCCTCAAGTTCTGATCTGTGACATCAGAAGCTGCCACCTGTTACCCTCCTTCCTTCTGGGGACTAAACATGTGGGTCTGTGTCCCTGCTGGATTGCACGTGGGATGGAGTCTTGTCGAGTTCCTCTTTCTGTCTCTACTGACATCTTCCTTGTTAATCTGCCCACTTTACTGCAGCCTGTTACTGTCTTATTTGTGGTGCATGGCAGCTGTGGGAGATGGGATGCTCCTGAGGAGAAACACAAGGTTATGTCTGCTAGCGTAGAAGATGGGAGAAACAGAAAGACAGGGCTTGGGCTCCCCCTGGAAAACTCATGACCTCCTCTCATTCACACGTGATGCAGAACCGAAAGTGATGACTTCAAGGCAGAGAGATGCTCATCTTCCCATGAAGCTATGGAGGGAGGGAAGAAGGGCACAGTAGGAGGATAGGATGGTTTGATCCAGATCTTGGAGTTCAGATGCAGATGGTCCTGTTCTTGGGCCTCTGTTGAGGCCAAGATGGGTTAGAGGCCAAAGGATGAATCTAGCCCAGTACACAGGGACTTGGGAGGATGTAGCTCTGCCGTTTGAAGTCATATCCTTTACCCTCAAGGGTTTAGTGTCAAAACATACAGCTAATGACAATTACTAATTCATAATTACCGCAAGTTGTGTACACACAGAGCATCAGGTACATTAGACATTGTGTGCAGTTTAATATTTAATTTTCAAGAAGGCATTGGTAGTGAATGCATTTGCCGACAGGACCCAGAACTCAGCCTGGTTGATGGCTGGCTTAGCCTTCTGGTTGGTGCTAAACATCCTGGGGTCAACTCTGGGCCGTCTGATCAAGACAGAGTGTTCAAACTTCAGAATTCTGCCTCTCACATGCTTCACTGGTAACAGAGGGAAGAAAACTGGAGTGCAGACACGGGCGGGGCTGGATCCTTTGTGATGGATGCACAGGGCCAGTTGCGTGGGTTTTCTACTTTCATGCACGTTTGAACATTTCTATAAGAAGCAAAGTTGAGAAATATTACCATATAGATAGAGAAATAAAAGATATGGCCTAGGGATAACAAATAGGTCTTGGCTAGTTTGAATAAAAATCTTTGGATGCTACTATTTTGGGGGTGGAAAAAGAGAGGGCCTGGTTTTGGGACTTTGCAGGAAGATAGGGGGCCACTATTTCCTCAGGGGTCTCCACCATCTGACTGTGGACACCACATTTTCTTAGCACAGGAACCAGTATCAATGCAGACCCACAGAAGCCTGAGTCTTGTATGTGTGCATGTATACATATGTCACATGGATATGCACTTATGAGCTTGTGTACTTTTACACATCTACATGTATGCACATGCACATTTATAGCCCATGCATATGTTTGTGTGTATTTGAGTGTCCACATATAAATTTACATAGGCACTCACATTTGTGTACATGTGCATGTAGTGTATATGGTATATACAGATGTATTCATATGTACATTCTGGGGGACATTGTGTGTATTTGTATTTTGTATTGTGTACATAGAAAAATAATTGTTCTCTAGTGTTTAGCAAAGAACGAGCCTAGGCCTGCTGATGATGTTGCCTGCTCCATAGATAGAAGCAGCTAATGGTGAATGGCTGGTATAGACAGAAGTTTCTGTCCCATCTTGTCCCATAGCCATTCAGTCCCAAAGAAACACACAGAGGCTCATATTAGTTATAAACTGTTCGGCCTGTTGCTTAGGCTTATTACTAACCAGCTCTTACAACTTAACCCATAATTCTTATCTATGTTTCACCACATAGCTTGGTACCTTTTCTCAGTGAGGCCTTCTCATTTTACCTCTGCATCTGGTTAGCAACTGCATCTCTGTCTTTTCTCTTCCCAGAATTCTCCTAGTCTGGTCACCCTGCCTATACTTCCTGCCTGGTTACTGGCCAATCAGTGTTTTATTAAACCCCTGCGAGTGACAAATCTTTACAGTGCACAGTAGCATTATGTCACCGCACAGTGGTTCTTTTCTGAGAGTATGGAAGCCCTGTGGATAGCGGTTAAGAAAGCCATGCTTGTCTTTCCTTTTTACTCCCTCTGCTCAGTGTCTCCTGTAAAGACAGTGAGGAGAAGAGCTGGGTGCAGAGTGGAGTACGGTACAACTAGTGTTTCTTGCTCATTGCTGTGTGCTAGAACCCGGGTGGGGCTTAGGGTCCAGAGTGAACCAGTAAGGTGCACTGACTTGGGACATAGCCTTGCTATGAAAGGGTGAGCCTGGGCACCCAGGATATGGAGGTTGAGCACATGTGTTTCCCCTACTGCCTAGAAACCTTGCTTCCTGTGTACTGTCTGGGGACATTCTAGAAAACCTACTACTTCCTCCATGAAGAACAGTGAGAAGGAAAAGCCAGGCAGCTCAGGAGCAACAAAGCAAGTGACTTCAGCTCAGGCAGACCAGGTCACTGTGCTGTTAGTACCTCAAGAGGCACTGGGGCACCCTGGCACTGCCCTCCAGGAAAGTGACACCATCAGAGAAGTGGCTATGAAGGCTGAGCCTTCTAATCCCCCTCTGTTCTAATTTAGAATCTAGTTCTTTATCTGTCATTCTCTCAGCTTCAAGGAGAAATGGACATTTAGGGGCGAGTCAGGGCAAATATAGGGCATCTGACTAGGCTGGGTGTGGGCGTATGTAAATACACACTGGCAACCCTGAACTGGCTGCCCACAAGCCCAGAGAAGACCTGCAATGTCCCAGGAGTAATATGGGTGCATGGCTCAGGGCCATTCCATCAGGCTCATAAGAGCAGGCCCGGTGGAGGCCTGGCCTGGTTCTTCTACTGGTGACACTCACGCTGCCCACATTCTGACAAGACTCTTGTGAGGCAAAGACAGAAACAAAGGCCGACATTCCGTCTTGCCTTAGTGTGCTGCTCAGAGCTCATGTAGGTCTGCTCCTGCCACCAGTGATGGATTGGCATTCCGAACCTGAAGGTCTCACGGTGCAATGTGTGATGACTGCTAACTACCCTCTCAGCTTTTCCCCTCAGTCCACATCACAGTTTCTGAAGCAAGCTGGGTAGGTTTAGAAGCAAGAAGCAGCCCCTGGTTTTCATCCTGGGAGACCCTACTGATCACTTGTCAGCTGGGATGGACACTGTAGTTCCCACCTGAGTTGGCAGGATGGAGGTTTGCCATCTGCACAGTCTTATTCTGCCCCGCCTGCAAAGCTGGCATAGAATTGATCACAAAGGGCAGAAGCCTCCGCCTGTCCTGGAATCACTGAACCCTGAACAGTGTTTTGTTACACATTATATGCCAGGCCTTCAATGGGGCCTGGAGTCCTGAGTGAACTAGCTGGGTGTGTAGACCTCTGGAACATTGCCTTGCTGGAAAAGGACAAGTTTGAGCATCTCCCTGGGTGGTTGATTGATTCCAGTCAAGTCTGTGGATGATGCTAGATCCAGTTACATAGCCTGTTTGGTACCAAAGAAAGGGAAAAAGATTCTTGACCTGTTTGGTTAAGAAGTGGCCCTTGGAGTCTCAGCTTTCTTTAGGACCTGGGATGGCATAGAAGGATTTCTGTTTATGCCTCATCTAACTTCTCCATCCCTGTGGCATGTCTAAATGCCATGACGGCATCTCCATGCAAGCAAGCATTCATCCTCACAGGTCTCCCCTGGAGTGCCCTGAGATTCAGGTCCAGGAATTACAGCAATCATACTGCGCTGTACAATACTTTTTGTGTATTATTGATAGCATTTTGTGGAAGTAAATTACATCACTCCAACAGTTCCTCAAGCCATTGCTGTCAGTCTATTAGCATTTTGTGGCCAGAGGGGACAGCTGGCTGGCTGTTTGAGCTGTGTGAGAGATCCCCACTGGCAAAGCAGCATGCCAAAAGTGCAGAAAATTTAGCTTTCAATAAACATATTAAATCGTCACCGTTTGTTTATGGCGGCAGCTCGCTCAGACTAGAAAGTTATTTTCTTTTCCATTTTGCAGAATGTTTTGAGGTCACCTGCAGGTTTCACAGTGTGTTACACAGAGGTGTGACAGAGGAAGATAGAAAAGTCACTTATAGTGTCTGGTCAGCAGAACAGAACAAGAGGCGTAGGGGCCAGATCTGGTCAGCTACTTCTGCAAGCAGACTCAGGGCTATCTCCACCTTACTTGATGGTCACTCAGAGCAACCTAGAGGTCCCAGGAGCAGTTTCTGGGCTTGTGGGTGGGGTGGGGTGGGGGGATTGAAAAGGGACTATATCTTGTAAGCTGGAATCCAGCCAGCAGGGACACAGTAGGGGAAGGTGCGGGGGTGACATTCTCAATTTGGATTTCTTGAATAGATGCATGCAGAACAACCAGGTGATGGGGTTTTAGTGTGTAAGGCTAGACTTTGGGATCCCAGTGGATCTAGTTCGACCATCATTCCAAAAGTTCATGGGAGAAAAGATCAAGGGAAGGCATTAGAACAGCTTTGCTCAGATGGCTGTACTGGAAGGATGAAGAGCCGTCTTCAAGGAGCTAATGAGAGTCTCAAGGTGCTACAGAAAGGGGAAGGCAGCAGGGTCAGGGGACTTTCACACCCAGGGTTTGCATATATTCAAAGTTTTCTTGGGGTGTTACATGGATGGGAGTTGCACAGATGAGGGTTTGCATAGCTGGGTGTTGAATAGGGGTTTTGCACAACAGAGGGGTTGCATTATTGGGAGTTTCATAGCATGGTGGGTTACATAGCTTGGGGATTTGCACAGCTTAGGTATGGTATAGCTGGGGTATGGTATAGCTGGGGTATGGTATAGCTGGGGTATGGTATAGCTGGGGTATGGTATAGCTGGAGGATAGCATAGCTAAGGGGTTGCATGGCTTAGAATTGCAACGCTTGGGTATAGGATAGCTGGAGGGTAGCATAGCTAAGGGGTTGCATAGCTTAGGAGATTGCACAGCTTGGATGTGGCAGAGCTGAAGGGTTGCTCAGCTGGGGTTTTTCATAGCTGAGAGTTTGCATAGCTGGGGGTTTATATAACATGAAGGGTTGCAGGGAGGCTTCACAGCTGGAGGGGGATGACATGACTTAGGGGTGACATAGCTGAGGCGTTATATAGCCAGGGGTTGCTTAATTGGGAGTATTACATAGCATGAGGGACTGTATAGCTGAGAGAGTTGCATTGCAGGAGATGAGTGGATAGCCGGCAGCTCAGCAATATCAGTCAGGCTTGAAACTGATCTGATCTACCCAAGTTTTCTCTCGGGGTGGTAGGTGATAAGACAGGTCCTGCTGTCCAGGATGCCTTAACTCTTCTCCCAAGATGTTTAACCAAATTGGCTACTAGAGGTCCTGGCTCAGAGAATAATAAGATAGAAAGAGGATATCGAGTTAGTGCCTTCAGGGTTAAGTCAAGGACTAGAGACTTGTTTTCATAGCTCTGGGGCCCAGAGCAGGATGCTATAGCTGCTGGCAGTGGTCATACATTGACTGTCATGTCCCTGAAAAATCCCAGGACTATCCTAATTACTTGTGCTGGTGTCTTCAGCCTTGAGGTGGGGAGGACCAGCAGCCTTGGAGGAATACCCATTAAATGGTTAACCCAGCAGCATGCAGAGCTGAGCAGGAATCTGAGCTCAAGTTTGGCAGCAAAGGAGGCAATGTAGGATAGAGGCAGAGGCTCCAAGCTTCCCCAGTTTTCCCCATCCACCCAGCATCTGAAGTGCTAATGCTTTGTGTACAGAACCTCACCTCCTAGTCCTCTTTCCAGGGGTTGCTGCAGAGGTGTGGCTCCTACTTGGGTAAGATGACATGTGGCCAGATATGCCTGGTAGTTTTTGGGAGTAAGGAGTGTTAAGAACCCATTCCAGGCTGATAGCCTGTTTGTCCTTAGATGCTGTGGGCCACAGCCAGGCTGGGGTTCTGCCTGGACTAGGAGAGGATGGAACATTCCTATTATTATGCCACTTTCTCCACCAGCCACACAGTTCAGGGTTCACATTGCAGGAATCTGACAAGGGCTTGCTTCCTTCCTTTAGAGGAGATGCCCAGTTCCTGCTCTGTTAATACTTGGTCTAGGCACGCAAGCTGCATGGATGATGATATTCAGGCCTAGATTTGTAAGAGTAATAGTGAGACGGGAGGGGGGGTTGGGGGTCAGAACACAGTGCCTGGTCCAGTGCCTAAGGCACACCCAGTGAAGCTGTCCTGATTTACAAGTGATTATCCATTCTTGGGGAAGTTCCAAATGTCTCTGAGAAGTGGTAAGGGGACAAGTCCCATGGAGTGGAAGGAGCATTTAAATGTCTCTGGTAACCATACATACTCTGGGGAGTGTGGGGAGTGCTGAAGTCTGGGACCTTGGACTCTATCTGGTAATCCTGTAGTATCTGTGAGTGCTTGGAGGCCAGGACCCCAGGACATGAAAAGCCAAGCCGCAGCTCTTCAGAGGACAGGTTGTTGATGAATAACCTATGTGTTGATGAGCCTGTGAGCAACTTCCTGGTCTTCACCTGCCTCATCCTCCTCCACCTGAGAAGGGAGCGTATGGTTAACACCCCCCACTTGGGTGTGCCTAGATGGATAAGAGGTACACATGGGAGCCCTCATGGAACTTTGTCTTTCAGGTAGCCTAAATCACACTGTGTTTTGCTCTGCTGGAGGAGACAGTTACTTAGAAAAGCTAGGACTTCTGGGAACATACCTTTGTAAATAATCCTGTCTATCTTTGTTTCTGTTTAAGGAGGTCAAGATCAGGGTGTGAACGGAATTTAGGAACCCAGATTCAGGCAACTGCTACAACATGGCTATCGGATCCTGGACAGCTTTGCCCTGGTGCCCGGGATCTTCAGTTCAGATAGAGCCATGCATCACTGTTATTCATATACATAGTTGGGCATGACTGTGGTCAAGAGACATGGTGGATCCCCAGAATCCTCTGGACCAGCTTTAACAGTTTGAGTTACTGGCTAGCTGGGCACTGTAATGTCTTGTTGACAGACAGGAGGAAGGTGAATGTGGTGGGACTCTCCAATTCCTCCTAGAAGCTTTTTACTGTACAAAATGACACCACAGCCATCAGTCAAATCTCTTTCTCATCAAATCAACAATTGGCCTCCATTAATGGTACTCTCAGGATCAAGATGTGTGATCAACTTGGAGAAAGCATGCTGTGCTGTGGGCTTTATAAGGTGGGTGGGAATTACCAGTGCTGTCAGGAGGACCGGAGCCAAGACCATGACAAGACCCAGAGAACTCTGCCTTTGCAAAGGGCAGCATCAGGAGATGGTTTCACTGTGTGATTAAGTCTGGTCTCTTCCCTGGGAATCCCACTTGAGGCATTTCCCAGGCTGCCTCCTTTCTCAGAAGGATCAGATCATGGTCAGCAAGGGATGGGGGCATGGGAGGTATTTCCCTATGCCCACACCTACTTCTGGAAGCTGGGTTTGTTTCCAGTGTTTGGTTACTTCCTAATCTTGTTCTCAATGATTCCTTTGTGTGTCAGTGGGTGCCTGTGTAGGATCTTGCATTGTGAGGGAATCCAGGAGTTAAACTTACCCTATCTTTCTGTATATTACTTGTTACATTCTTGGGCCAGTGGTTCTGCCAGCCTTCTTGCCTACCCATGAAGGCAGAGATATTGGGCGCTTAAAAGAAATCTCTCACTGGCTCAGAACTGAGAGATAGACATTTATTTAGGGGGAAAACTTACAAATCAGGATTCTCTGCTTGAACGATGGATGGAGACTGGATCCAAAACAAGCCAAATGACCAAACAGGAACAAGGGGGGGGTGGAGAGAAGAAGGGGCCGGATGCACTTTGGCATCCAGGTAAATAGTCTATGAGGCCACACCCCAGTAGGCAGGCAAACCTTCCTGCAGCATACCCATGGGAAGGAGACTCAGTGGAAAGGCCAAATCTTATCCCCCTTCCCCAGCAAGATATTAGGAAATTGGAGCTGGATGGATGGTGGAAGAGGTATAGCCCTCAGAAATGTTTGAGGGGACCTAGTCACCATAGGGTAGTGATTGTGGAATTACTGTGTCTGCACTTCTGTGGCAGACAGAATCCTGGGAAAGTGAAGAAGATTACATCTTCCTTAAGCCCCATCATTCACTTCCCTGCCATAGATGAGGTGATGAGAATTCTGTAGAGCAGATGTGACCAACGCAGACAGGAATATGAGCTTGGAGTCCTAGCCTGCTCTGCTGCTGTAACTTTGTCCTGTAGACCAGGTGACTTAAGCAACAGATAATTACTTCTCAGAGTTCTAGAGGCTGGAGGTCTGAGACCAGATACCAGGGGGTCGGTGCTCTGTGAGGCTCCATTCCCAGGCTGAAGAGGCCAACTTCTCACCAAGTCCTCTATGTTCTCAGAGTCATTACAATTTTCTTTTGTTGTTGTGTCCTCTAATTGTGATCTCAGGGTAACACTGGCTTCATAGAATAATGTAGTAGTAGTCTTTCTCCTTACATGCTATAGAATTGTTTAGTAACATTGAACATTAACATTGCTCTATAGTAACATTGTGTAACAACAATGTATAATGACACCGGTGTACAGTAACATTGTATAGTAACACTGTATAGTAACTTTGGTATTAGGTCCTTAAGGTCTCATAGAGGTCAACAGTGAGCCTGTCCTTTCCCTAACTTTACTTTGGAGGGAGAATCTGTTACTGCCTCAGTTTCATTGATTATTATTAACTGCTTAAGTTATATATCCTCTAGATTTAATTCTGGTAGGACATAAGGTTTATCTTGTTATTTTTCTGAGATGTTGAGGTTATGTCTGTGGAATCTCTTCTGTTTCTAAGGCCATAAGTTACTTATTTGAAATCTCTCTGAGTTTTTAAATGTAGGCACTCATAGCTCTAAGTTTCTTCCTTAGAACTAGATTTGGTTAACCCAAAAAGGTTCTGGTAAGTTGTCTTTTCATTTTCATTTGATTATAGAAATTTTACAATTCCTATCCTGATTTTTTACTAGCCCCCTTATTTAAAACCATATTGTCAAATTGTGTGCATGTATAGTTTCCACAGTGTCTCTTGTAACTGATTTCTGATTTTACTTTATTATTATCTGATAAGACACAGAAAATGGTCTTAATGTTTTGTGTCTGTGAAGAGTTACTTTACAGCCATTCCTGTAGGCCCAGTTACTGAGGAGACTGAGGTGAGAGGATCTCTAAGTTCGCATGTTCTAGGCTATGGCGTACCATGTTGATTGAGTGTCCACACTAAGTTCAGCATCAACAGGGCGACCTCCTAGGAACGGGGATCACAGCTTGCAGAAGGGGGGATGAACTGGTCCAGGCCGGAGACAGAGCAAGTCAAACCTCCTGTGCTGAGCGGGAGTGAATAGGCTCTGCACTTCAGCCTGCGCAACAAAGCAACATCTCTTTAAAATAAAAGTGGGTGTGCTTGTTTTATGGCCTAAAATGTGATCTCTTTTAGAGAATTCCATGGGCTGTGGAGAGGAATGCTACTTCTGCGGCTCTAGCCAGACTGTTCCTTCACTGTCCATTTGATCTGTGCTGCAGATTACTCTGAAGTGTCTTGTTGATTTGGGGAGTGCCTGGATGCTATCTTTTGATAAACATGGGGATACTGAAGTGATCCTCTATTATCCTTGTCTAGACCTATCTAGACTTACCTGTCCCCTAATGCCCAGTGGTGCTTTATGAAATGATATGCAACAAAGTGGGTGCATGCTTATCTACAATCATCATATCTCCTCAATGGATTGTTTTTATTAATATGAAGTGACCTGCTTTTTCTCGTCTGATCTTGGTGTATAGTCTACTTTGTCAGATATGAATGTGGCTTTTGGATCCCCCTGCAACCTCAGCGGAACTCTGAAACACGGCCTGCTACTACACAGAGAGGACCAAGAGGTGAGTGACCAGCCACCCAGCGGGACACCCCACTTTTTAGGCCCTCCATACCTGGGCAAAACCCCAGGCCCCTTTCCCACCTGCCTTGGCTTCTCTAGCCAGCCAGCAGGAGAGTTTCTTGTGGGTAGGTTGCTCCAAAACCCCCACCCCATCTATCAGACTCTACAAGCTACAAGTCTCACCCCACCCCCAAACTCACCTATCCTCCTGCAACCTCAGTGGAACTCTTAATGTCCTCACTAATGAGACTACTACCTCCTCTGTTCCCTCCACAGATTAGGAAGCTGTGTTTTCCATTCCAGCCTTTGCTCTAGTTTGTTTTTACATGTCTGTCTTTTTGCCTGACAGATGAAGCCAGCCCTCTGGCACCAACACATTTTCCAGCTCCTAGTCAAGGCATGGTGCCGTAAAATGTATGCAGTCCGGGGAACTCAGTTGTTTAGTTTTGTCCCTTTGAAATGAGTGTTATGTCAGGCAGGAAATCCAAAGTGGTCAGAGCACACGGAGAAAAATATTCATGGACCCTGAGTGGCGTGCTTGTTGGAGTTCTGGCTCTTGACTGCTACCCGAGGGATTACCAGTTAGGCTGAGGGAGGGGCGGCACTCAACTGTTTAATGCTCCCTGCTTTTACCCAGGGGAGAGTTTAGCAGCTACAAGACCCTGCTGCTTTGTAGCTTGTTTTTCCATGTAGGAGCCATTAGACTTGCCATCAGCTCCCTGCCACGATGACAGGCAACAACACTCAGACCTCATTTAATTCATGACTGGAGCCATGGCCAGGCTGGGGGAAGGATGTGGAGGGAAAGAATTTCTTGAGTTCAGGTATACCGATATTTGCATTTGGTGAGATTTCTCTTCAGGCTCTCAAAAGAAAATAGAAACAATTAAAGTACTAGTCAGGAGTGCTTACAAAAAGCTAAGACTCCTTTCGAAATATTTCTAGCCCTGAATTCCTATTTAAGGTTGAGCTGTTATAGGGTTCTTTTCACAAGGCCACACTTCTCTTGACAAGAAACAATTTAACTTTGGGGGGAATACTTTGTATGCAGAAGAAGATTGTCGGTACCAAGAACCTTTGCAAATACAGCAGAAAGAAGCAGAGGGCGGCCTAAGCATTTTCCATCATGGTTAGGGGTCTGTACGGGTGGTGTGGTTGCATGTCACAGAGGACATTGATCCTCCTCAGACCTTGGAGAGTGGGGTCTCATCATCCTAGAGCATGACACCCTCCATCTCAGCAGGCCACCTTCTTCCCCAGGGTGACATTCACGGGGTTGTGTGGCCATGTCCATGAGGGGACATAGTTTTCCCAGCTAACATTACCAGGCCAATGCTCTTACATTCATTGACTGAATGCCTCCCCAAGGCGCCGTAGCGCTGGGAGACAGATGCAAGATAGTCTAGCAGCTGATCACAGACAGGCACCTGGAAACATATGTCTTTCCTCCTTCCCAGGCCCTGATCGCTAGAAGGAATGGTATCTAGGAAGGATAAGCAACTGGCCATGGACATCTCCTGGAGAAAACCTCAGCCAGCTAGGGGCTCGAGGGCTTTTGTAGAACAGTTGTCTGTAGGCACCAGCTGGGCTGTGAGAATGAATTGGGTTCTATGAACTCCAGGAGACTCAAGCATCATCTAATGCTCTTGACTAGACAGCTTTGACTTGTCTAGAAGCTTCTTAGAAGCTACAGACATCACTAATTAATTAATTGCTATTTCTATATTTGTCTGTTAAAAGTATGTTTTGCAGCTAGTACATTAATTGGCTGCCACAAGCCAGGTGGGATCCTGTCTTCTTTATAGGTAGAGAAGATAGATGGCTCACTGCATCTAGGGGAGGAGCCAGGAGTCCTTTCCACGGGCCTCCACCAGGTTCTACTTCTTGCCTGAGCATAAAAGCAGAGGTTTTAGGGGAGAGAGGCAAGGGAACTTAGGATGATTCCTGGTGCTGTGGTGCTGTCCTGTGACTTCTGTTGGTACTTTCTGGAGTGTAGTTCTGAGGGCATCCTGGGTGTTAACCAGGCAGCAGAACAACCTACCCCCAGCGTCACTCATACACTGAATAATGTGTATACAGTATCGTCCATAAATATACTCTCCATTGCATCGTTCCGGAGCATCTGATCCTACTTGCCCTTATGCTGCTTCTGAGATGGAAGGGGAAAGAAACCTCACAGCCTGGTGATGTGGGATTTCCCTCTGTATGCTGTGATTACTATTAACGAATAAAGAACCTATAGCAGGGCAGAACTCAGGTAGGCGGGGAAAACCAAGCTGAATGCTGGGAGAAGGAAGACAGAGTCAGAGAGAAGCCATAGAGCTGCTGCTGGAGACAATTGTGCTGAAACTTTGCTGGTAGACCATGACCTTGTGGTGATGCACAGATTAATGGAGATGGGTTAAATTAAGATGTAAGAGTTAGCCAATAAGAAGCTAGAGCTAATGGACCAAGCAATGATTTTAAATAATATGGTTTCTGTGTGGAATATTTTGGGGCTGAGCAGCCAGGAACCACCAAGTGGCCTCACTCCTCTCTACTACAGCACTGATCCCTGAACATCACAGAGGAGCCAGAGCTCTTCTCACTGAAGTGTAGGATAGATAGGGGCTGTCATTTCTTCTGGGGTCTACAGTGGCTTTTGTTTTTGTTTTCCCATGTGTGAGTTGCTTGACTCCCCATTAGCATCCAGGATGTCAAGCTTAGGGCTAGCCACTTCCAAACTGTGACAGCTGCTTCTTTGCTCAGATCCCTCCATTCTTTGGGGGTGCCCCTGGGAACACTCTGTGGTCACAGGAGCTGGGTCAATTGGCAACAACCAAAGCCACCAGCCCTCTATATTTGATTTTCATGTGAAGTTCATTGTGATCATTTCAGCTGGCCTTCTAGCCTGGAAAATAATGAGCAGACATGGCTCTTTGACCAAATTTGGGGAAATCTTTCTGTTGATAGTCTAAGGACCTACTGAAAGGCAGTTACATTAGGAATAAAGGTTTGAAAGTGGCCACTTTGCTATCTGTGTTGTGAAGGTGTTTTATTTTTCTTGTTGTCATTCTCCTAAACAGGTGTTTGAGTATCTGGTTGATAGTGTTTACCTGCAGAACTGAAAGCATGCACCTGTTGTCTTAAATCAAGCCTCTTAGCCCTGATCAGGTACCATTTTGGTTTCAGTCAGTACTTACATTTTTATTTGAGTAGATATACCACTTCCAGCTCTGAGCTGCGTGATTCAGAAAACAGATGGAGGAATGACCTTTGCCATAGTGAGCAGGGAGACTGAGGAAGCATTAGCAAGCAATTTAAACAAAAAGTCCAACCCTGAGCTGTATGTGTATCTAGAATAACCAAGCCTCACTCCAGTTTCCACAGGCCAGGCCTCAGAAAAAGGTTTGACTATTGACAGCATAAGAGAAACTGAATGGAAGGGATGGAAGAGCTCATGGCAAGGATGCACCCTTGAATGCTACTCTAGATCTGGTGCCATATTTTCTCCATCACAGGGTCAGCCCCCTGTGATGGTTCTGGTGTCTGGGCCAGAGCCCCCGGCTGTTCTACAACCCTTCAGAAACATGGGTTGGTGACAGAATCCACCCATCCTTTTTCACAGCAACCCGTGACCTATCTGAGGCCCCCTAGCTCCACCTCACCAAGGCTCCACAATCTCAGCGCTTTACACTAGGACCCAGCTTCCAGGGGCATCCAGCTTTGGAGGCTAACCCATTGCCAAACCACAGCAGCTGTCTCCCTACTCAGTTCCCTACATTCTTTAGAGATGTCCCTGGGAACATTCTGTGGTAACGGGATCTGGAGGAACTGGCAGCATCCAAAGCTACTGGCTCTCTGTGTTATATGTTCATGTCATTCCCGCTGTTCATGCTGGCAAAACATTGAACTTCATTTCAACTTATGATTATTTCAGGCGGATTTGTAATGTGAATTATTAGGATGGCTGCCTAAGTGGCTTTAGCTAATGTCGTTATCTCTGTTCTCTTCTTCTTTTCTCTTGGTACCAGAGTCATCGTGCTTACATGTTGGCTTGGAAGATGGGAGGGTAACGCCAATGCTTTGAGATGAATTCCCACTGTGTATAGCTCCTGGGCAGTGAGGTCTCTATTTAGGATGGAGGAGACAACATGATGCTTCCTGGAAATTTGCCCTACCCCTGTGAGACAGCTGCTGCTGTAGCTGCCAGGGCCAGAAGAAAGAACAGAGGGACACCTGCCATATGAAGGAGTGGGCCTTTTGTTGGTGGGTGCAAGCAGCCTGACTGGACACTGCACAGCTTCCATGCTTGCTCCCATCCGTCCTGCTGCCTCTCTTCCCTCTTCCGTGGCTCCTGTCTTCCCCTTTGGGTGGCAAGTTTGACAGTCTGTCATCTCCAACCCCAAGAGCAGGGAATATTGCCCCTAGTTTTGCATGTCCCCTTGGGGAGGCATCGCAGCAATTAAGCCCAGATGAAGATGGTTTTATTGACCCAAGATAATAACTATCAGACCATTAAGCAGTCTTTCTGTAGCATGAAGCTTTGTGTATTCGGGACAGGATCTGTCCTATTAAGTGCATGTTGCTTATCCTTTATAAATCGCTTTCTCTCTTTGTGCTCTGGCTCCTTCCCTCTGATGAGCATCTGAGCTAACGTTTCTTGACCATAGGTCACATTCTCCTTCTACCTCCCTCCCTCCCAGGCTGGTGGTTTTCCAGGAGCTTGTGGTCAAGTCACAGATGATGGCTCACCATCAAGATGTCACC
The DNA here is from genome assembly GCA_001685095.1 of Ellobius talpinus. Lineage (NCBI taxonomy): Eukaryota > Metazoa > Chordata > Mammalia > Rodentia > Cricetidae > Ellobius > Ellobius talpinus. The sequence continues at coordinate 21,799 of LOJH01003759.1, forward strand.
TGTGTTAGATTCTAGAGCATCGTTGCCACCATGTCCCTTTCTTGTGTCTTGTTTCTACCTGTCCTGTGTGCTTCCCATCCATATGTGGAGAATGAGGGCACGGTGATACAGTGATACTCAAGTCACTCATCATGCAGACCCTCAGCATCAATACCTGTAGTTATCCCAGCATGGAGAGCGCAGTAAACGATCAACACATTCCCTTGGGAACTCTGATGCAGGCCAAAGACCCATATTGAGTTTCTACTGGTGTCTGATAAAGTTGGAGGTGAATCAAGCCACAGCTGGAATGATAGTTCCCATGTTCCTGCCTCTGATGGTGGCACACCAGATCAGGTAGCTTGGACCAACCTCTGCCATGGACAACTAGAAGAGCCAAAGAGTCTGATATTCCTTCCTGAATGCTTTGGAAATCTTCCATGACCTGGGACAGGAGACACAGGATAATATATTATTAAATCAACCCAAGTCCTGCTTGGTTTGGAGTGATATGATAGATGAAAACTAATTCCTGTAGATTGGCTACCTAAAATAAGTAAGAAAGCTGCATATGCTCTGAAGGAAGAGGCACCGCCCATATCCTCAAAACAATATCATTGTTTACTGCTTTTTAGCATAGGCATTTTTATTTCATTAAAAAATAACCACCTAGACATGAGGGGAAACAAGGTATAACAAAAACACAAAATAATAAAATAGATATATGCTGTGTCTGAAATTAGTCATCACATATGAAATTAGGAGATATCAGACATGAAATTTTTAATTGCTATGCTTTGTGTAATTACTTGAATAAAACTTTAGATTTAAAAATGACAAAACATTGGACAGTATAAGAAAAGCTAGAATGTTGAGCCTGTAGCTGAGAACTATGACCGAGTGAGCTGCTCAGACGGTGAGTTTGGCAAATTCACTAGAACATCACCACATGCATCCCTGAGAGAGCTGATGGGGAGAAAAAGAGAAACAGAAAAGTGGTTTAGATATTAGAAAGCTCCATAACAAGGGCTGAAACTCAGAAATGTCTCAGGGTCAACCTTCAATATTTCAAACCCGGTGTTGGAAAGAACACTAAAGGACAAGCTCAAAAGTTAGGATAAATACCAAGAAAACCACGCTCAGGCAAATTGTCATAAGCTTGTTGGGACTGAAGACAGCAGAGAATTCTTAAAAAGGAACAAGACAAAAATCCAGTGACCCCCCAAGCCCACTCTTACCTTTAGAGGAACAAGAAAAACAACTTAAGTTTCAATAAAGCAATGGCACTCAAACAAGAAAGAGTATTTAAAGAATTGAAGGGAATCATCTACCGGTTTAGAAATTTATGTACCATAGTGAGGTCTCTCAAGAACAACAGTAAACCAAGTGTGGTGTTGCCTGCCCAGGCTGATCCCAGCACTCTGGAGGCCAAGGCAGGAGATTCTGAGTCACCCTATGGTTCATTGCAAGATTCCATCTTTTAAAATATTAGCATAGTCAATAGTCAAATAAGTTATTAATTATTTTATAGGCAGAACAATGATGAACTTCAGAGATACAACAGGGAAGGGAAGAGAGAGGTAAACATGCATCTATGAAAATAACTTGAATTTTAATAAATAGAGAAGATCTTAAACCATAGAGACTCAGTGGCAAGCAAACTAGAGGGTGATCAGTGGGGTAAATGCATCTCAGGAGGAGGCAACTGCACCACGTGTGTTAGGGGAAAAAGCTCTGAGTTAGAAAAGCCCCCCACAAACCCCGAGGAAGCAACTCAAAGCCCGAGGAGCAGAAAGTCAGGAGTAGTTCTGATAAAGATACCAATTAATAAAATAGGAAACGAATGTACAAGGCAAAGTTGAGTCTGAAAAGAGTCTTTGAAAATTGAGACCCTCAGTGTTATCAAGCAAATATCAAGACTGCAGACAGGCAGAGGCGTCCTTTGACACAGATTGACCACCTTTCAAGATCACAAGGGACAAGGGCTTGGAATAATTTGGTGGGAATCAATTAGAATATATAATGGAAATATTAAGAAACTTGGACACACAAGCTTAAAACCTGCCCCAAGGAAAGAAAAGATAATCTGAGTATTAGTATCAGAATTAAATATTCTAACCTTATGTATAAACTTAAACTTTTCTACACACAAAATACATTCCACGCGTCACACGCTGATGTTCTCAGCAGCCTACTCTGTCAAGCTGCCATGGAAGATGTCACCTCAGTGCTGTATAGAGATCAGCCAGGGAGTAAGACAAGGTGATATCCACGAAAGAAAATCTGATTTTGGCATTGTCTAGCCATAGAAGCAAAACAAATGGTAACCCAGCTGTTGAGTTAACCCTGGAAGGCAAAATTAAAAGCATTCAAGTCTTATCCATTCAAGACAAGATTTAGAGATCGGACTCCGCCATAATTAAGTTCTGCATGGGAGACCACCGAGAGGATGAAGTGCAAGCTGCAGGGTGAGGCCAGGCATCTGCAAGAATGGCTATCGTGAGAGGGAGATGTTCCCTCTCCCCTGTGAAAACCCGCTATGGTGCAGAGATGCAGCCGGTTTGTCACCCTCGGTTGACAGACACAAGTTGTTTTTGGCATCTTATTGAACTGGGCAAGAGTCTAGTTCTGCTAAATAATTCAAGGAGGTCCAGGGTTCAAATTCTAGGCCCACCTTTCTGCCTGCACCCCCTAGAGTCTCACCTGCCTCTATTTCTGAAGATATTCAGAAAGATGATGCAGGAGTATGACTGCCATTTGTCTTCCGGGAAAGGGCATGTCACAGATGCCAGAGGGCCATCATGACAAGTCCCCCTATATGTGTGTCCACATGTAAAAGCTGAAGGGTAATGCCTAGTGTCTTCCTCCACCGCTCTCCACCTTCTAATTTGGAGATAGGTCTCATACAGAACACGGAGCCTAGCAGCTCAGCTGAATGACTGACTAGCAAGCCTCTGGGGTTGGGCTGTCCCTGCACCCCCTCCCTGCACTGGACATGAACTGCCTGACCGGCTTTCACGTGGTGGCTGGGGGATCTGAACTTAGGTCCTCATGTTTGCACAGCATGTACTTTGTACACTGTGCCATCTCCCCACTTCTCTTCTTCCTTTTATAGATGATCAAATTACCTTTTATCCTCCATCATTTAGCCTGCGGAGGGGCAGTGAGCTCCACATCTCGTCTACTGTAATGCTTTTGTGATGATCCTCATGCGTGACCTCACCACTGATGCTCATACAGGGCTGAGTGTCATGCCTGAGCCCAGGTGTGCATACCTGGTGTGTGATTTTGGTTCACACAAGTGTTTACTTCAGTTGAAGGGTCTTGTAGTTCTCTTGAGAGCTCTCCTGTGTTCTCAGAGAGTCTGAATTCCCATGGCACCCTGGTTGTAACATAAACATGTCTTCTTGCCAGATCTGGGCCATAATCTCTAAAAATAATCTTTGGCCATAGTACAAGATGAAAAGTTGCGCTCACGGAGTAGATGCTGTAAGCCTTCAAGAAATAGCGATAGACAAGGGCAGGGGTCAGAAGAGGACAGGAAGGCTAATGGGTAGGAAACAAGTCATAAAAAGTGATCCCCGAAGACACACTGGTGTCAGTCAGGCTGCATGGGATGGCAGCACTGCAGGGCTGGGAGCACTGAATGGCTGCACACTGGTGTCAGTTAGTATAAATGGGGATGGGAGCTTTGTGAGTCTGGGAGCACTGTTGGCTGTGCACTGGAATCAGTGTAGACGGGAATGGCAGCATTGCAGAACTGAGAGCCCTATATGTTTGGGGTCTCCCATGAGGGAAATAACAAGATAGGAGGGTGGTTGGAACATACTATAGGTGCCCTGCAAGGCAATCCATGTCCTTATAGCTCTGGTTCATGTGCATGAACTGGCTAAAACATGCTTTCTTTCCTGGTGACAGGTTGGATTTTGAGGAAGAATGTTACTGGGTAGCTGGCTAGTGAGGTAATGCTGACTACATATGTGTGAAACTTATGGTAATTCCTAAGAGAAACGGAAGCAAGATTAACCAACAAATGTATGAAACTGGGGCAATCAGCAAAGTGCTGGGGCTCCCTTAGCACCAGCTCAGGGGCTCGTGGCTGTACAGAAGCTAGAAGAACGGAGAGGTATAGTGCTGGGTCTGTATGCTGATTAGGTTTTTTAGAAATTTGACACAGACTAGAGTAATTTTGGTATAGGGACCCTTAATTGAGATGATCCTTTCATAAGATTGGCCTGCAGATTTGTGAGACCTCCTTGATTAATGAGGGTGGACCCAACCCACTGAGGGCAGTGCCACCTCTGGGCAGGTGATTCAGGGTTGTGTAAGAGAAGAGGCTGAGCAAGCCATGGGAAGCAAGATAGGAAGTAGTGCTTTTATGGTCTCTGCTTCAATGTCTGTATCTATGGTCCTGCTTAAGTTTCTGTCCTGACATCCCTCCATAAGGACTGTGATGTGGAATTGCAAACCAAATAAGCCTTCCCCTCCCCAAATTGTTTTTGTTCATGGTCTCTGTCACAGTAACAGAAGCAACTAGGACAGTCTGGAATGGGCCGGAGATTACAGCTGGGAAAGGGGATGATTATGCGAGAAATGTTACATAATATGTATGTATGGTGGCAAAGGCCCATCCCTAACACGTACATATATGCTCGTTGGGTGTGAGTTTGACTTCTGGAGATGATGGAGGTTTGGGAGGGACAGAGAGTGGGATGGGGGTAGAAGGCTTTCAAAGAGAGGAGCCTCAGCTACTACCTGGGAAAGAAAGAACAATCAAAGTACATGTATTTCACCTTTCACCCTGACTCTAAACCACAGAGGAGAGGGACCACAACCTGTAGGGCAGAAGGTCCAAGCCCACTTCTGGGCTTGAAAAACCTACTAAAACTCACTAATCCCTGAGCCCCCAAACCCAACAATCCCTGAGCATGAAATCCTACCAATCCCTGGGCTTATCTTGGAATCCCACCAATTTCCATTCTGGAAATCTCCACCCTGGAAAACCCCTCCCCACTAAGAAACCCTGTATAAGCCTGTTTCCTGATTTCCCTGCTGTTTCTCACCTGAACAGGGGCAGCCAACCTCTTGTGTCTCTCCCAATAAGTCTCTTGTGTGAGGTTTGTTGTGCAGTGTGACTTTATGGGATTCCTTGGCTCTAGACTGCCAGGATACCTCTCTCTGAAGAGCTGTAACACTTGCATTGGGGAAACCTCCCCACTTCAGACCTGTAATGCTTCTATTAGGGAGACCTCCTTAAGAACTACAATTGGGGAAGCCTTTCTCCTCAAAGTTGTAATTCCATCAGGGAAACCTTCCCCTGAGAGCTGTAACACTTCTACAACTCAGACACTAAGGAGCCCAGGCTAGTAGTCCTGACAGGAAAACATGAAAATCCTTTAAACTTTTAGCAACTAGCCCTGGTAGAATAGAAATTGACATACATTTTATTCACATTATAAAATATGGAGGCTAGATCCTACGACCTGTATCTGACAATGTCAGGAAACACTTCCACAATGCGGAAGGATGGGACAGCGATGTTCCCTGTGTCTCCTGCCACTCAGCATTGAGCTGGGGGTAGAGGTCCTTAGTCATTGTTAGACATAAGCAAATGAGTGAGTGCACTTTAATGTTATCATGAAATTAATGCAAGCTAAAACTACACCACAACAATGTTTCTGACTTAGCTGGTGGACAGATGTTTTCGCATAGGGCCTCCGAGTATGCTTCCTCTCACGCTGCTGGTGAGAATGCAAATTGCTACAACTGTCTTGAAGGCAATTCAGCAACAGTTAGAAAAGTGACATTGCTATTCCCATTTGGGCTTGGCCATGTCATTTCATCATTTACTCCAATGCTAGGTTTTCAGAGGTAAACATACAAAGTTGTGATTATAGTACTATTTGGAATTGCAAAGCACCAGGGACCTGGAATCCACCTGTTGTTCACCCAGTGTGGCAGGCCCACCGAGAAATGGGACCCTGGCAGTTGAAAACAGTATGGAGGATGGCCAAGGGCAGAAGAGGAGGAGCCTGAGGACACATGATGAAGTAGAAAAATGGAAGAATGCTGAAGAATGCAGCATGCTATTGTCTTTGTAAGCAGGAAATAAAATGCACGTGCATTTGTCCATCTGTGGGAAAACTCCACATATGGGAAGATGACTAACAAGAAGCTGGGGGCATCAGAGCTACAGTTCCCGGATGTGCTGAGAGAGGTGGAGGGTGTATGTGTGTGTGTGTGTGTGTGTGTGTGTGTGTGTGTGTGTCTGTAAGCTCCCTCACCAATATCACTCAAGTCTGAGTCTGTAAAAGTTGATGATATTTTTGCTACTTCAGAAAAAGAAACCAAAATATTACCAAGGAAGGCTGGGATGGAACCCAGAATGGAACACAAGAATGAAGTGAAGGAGGTTGCTTGTTTGCTGGGGGTGAACAACACGATGAGCTGGAGAGAGAGGAGCTGGCGGAGAAGTGGCCCAGGTAACTTCCTAATGCAGTGTTTGGACTCTTCAGACGAAAGACAAAAACTTAACATACTTCTTAACTCTAGGTAGCAGGCATAAGTCTGGAGTCTTGTCTCCACAGAAGTGAGTGAAAGCCAGCCTGAAACTCATTTTCCTTTTGATATTTGTTCTATAATGACATACTTTCAGTTTTGAATGAGTTTTTTATGTCAAACAAAAGGTTAACCCCATTAAATCGGGAACTTGGGAAACATCCATCCTGAACTGATGGGGGAAACCCTGGTGAGGTAGCCAGCTGGAGTTCCCAACTGGAAGTCCCAGTCCCCGCAGAGTGTCTCCTCCAGCAAGGGTTCCGAGTGAAAGAACAAATCACAGCAGAAAGGTAACATCATTGGAGATGCACAAATATCTGGCGGAAATGACTGGTGAACCCTGATGGAAGTGCAGAGGTTGCTCCCCCTCCACTCCCGCTGTGGCTCTTATGCTGTACCCTGTGATAAATGATAGTAACTTCAGCTGGAAGCAATTCACCTTCCAGTTGTTTCCAAGGACACAGTAACCGCTTTCACTCTTGGGCTGTTTTGCTATCCTTCCCTTTTGCTATTATGGGGTCAGGGACCAGTCCATACCCTTCCCCCACAAAGGGTTTTAGATCTCTGAAATGAGCACATTGGAGTCTGGGGCAGGAGAACCCTCACTGTTCCCAAAGTCCTCTTCAAGAACCTTAAAGAACACGAGGCAATGTGTCTATTTAAAGTAGAGGACAGTGTCTTAGGGTCGAGCCTATCTGTAAGAATGCTGTAGACCAAAGGAGCAGCTGACAGGGGAGAAGAGCATTTGACAGGGAGGTGGAATTGATGGAGGGATGCGATGCTAGGCGTAGCTTTGACTTTATGGCTAGACCATCTTCTTGTCCTTTAAGATTTATGGCTGATGTGCATGCAACCCGTGGCTGGATGGCTATAGGAGGGGGCGCATTCCGGCTGCATTTCAATAGATGGCACTGGCCTTTGTACTCCATGGTCTCTGGTGACTATTAGGTCCTAGAGAAGACCCACAAAAGACCACCATTCATGTATGCCACCAGGAAGAGCATTTATTCTCTTGAGAGGAAAAATGTCAGCATGCTGGGGCCACACATCTGACAAAGGAAAAAATGGTGACCCGAGAACAGCATGCAGGCTCCTTTTAAACACAGCTAGGGAGAGTTTCGTGGACAGTTAGGTCATCTCAAGCACAATTGGTTAAGCAAGCATCTGTCAGATCAGCATCTGTGGACAAGTCCCAGGACCTGTCCCTATTTGGTCATTGTCTCGAGGTACCATGGGGGCTGGCTCAGGCACGGTACCTGTTCTCTCCCTCATCTCAGTGTTGTGGGTGGTGAATTGATTGTCCATTGTTCCTGGTTCTTTCAGAGACTGCTTGCTCAGTCTCCGGAAACTGAAACTGAGGCCTGATCTCTGATAGAAGATGGAGCAGCCTGTTATGGTGCCTGCTGGGCTCTCTAAGTGAATATGTATGTATCTTTGTGGATGGTCCAAGGACAGGGTGGCTCCTAGGGTTCAAATCCTGTATTCCTGTCTCCACTGATACTGGCAACATTTCCCTGTCTATTGTGTGTCTCTTGGGTTTGGGCCTGGCAGGTTGTGGGGACCCCAGTGTGAGCATGCATGGAGCTCCTAGCACATGCGGCTCTCAGTAAGGTTTTTAATGCGCAGGTTCTTTTACCTCTGTAATTGGTTGAAAGCCTGTGTGTTTTGGTCTCATTCAATAGCTAAAGCAAGCACTGGAGATGCAGGTGGGAAAACTAGCTCTGAGCTGCCGGGAATGATTGTATTGGTTTCTTCTGTGCTCTATTGCGCCTTACAACTGAACAAGCCCTTCCTAGGACTCGGTAAACTCAGCAGACATGTTTGTGGAGGTCGGAGATCACGTCTCAAGTTGATTGTGTTTTTGAAGGGCAAAACTCTATTTTCCTCCAGGGCATCAATCTTTTGCCATGCTAAATGAGAAGGTAAATTTGAGTTGAAGCCTGGTGATAGCCTGACATTCTCACCCGGCAGCTGACAAGTCAATTGTGTTTTTGTCTGGGCCTCATCATGCACTCAGTACAGGGAGATTTGAGCCAGGCAGAGGAAACTGGTCCTGGGTGGTGATGTTAAGGGATGGTGGAAATGAGGGCTGGTTGGTTGGTTGGCCTTTCCAACTTCAGTTTCAGAGGTAAGGGGGCTCCACCTCATTGGGTGAAGACACAAGGGTTTGTCTTCTCTCTTCTGAGAACAGCCCTGTGGGCTTGCCTATACCCAAATACCAGTCAGGCATCCCGAATCTCAAAGACAAGACGTTATCCCAAAGATGTAATACCATTTACATCTTTAGGAACTTTAGTCCTTTGAGGAAAAAATGAGCAGGGTAGCACAGGCCTTTAATCCCAGCACTTGGGAGACAGAACCAGATGGTTCTCTGTAAATTTGAGACTATTCTGGTCTGCATAGGAGACCCTGTCCCCTCCCCCATGAACTAGTATAGATCAGACAAAACCATTTTATTTTTCCTAGATAAAAACAATCCCATTTTGTATACAATTTGGATTCCCATTTGTATCTTATAACAGCCTATCAAGAGCAGTTCATAACAGCATCGAATAGCTTCAAAACATTATTTTAAAAACATTTAGTATTTTTGAAGGCATCAGTTTAACAGCTTTATTGAGGTGTAACTGATTTATGATAAATTCACATATTTAAGATGTACAGGCTGATAAGTTTTGACATGTGTACACACCCGTGAAGGCATCACCACCATTGTGTTGACAAAGGTATCCATCACTCCCAAAGCTCCTCATTACTTGCAGATTACTTCATGCTGCTGAATTATTGGTAGTTCATGTCATTCTATTGACAAGTAGTACTCCACGGTATCAATATATCCACTGAACAGCTGAGGGGTAGCTGCCTTGTTTTCAGTTTGGAGCTATTGTGAGTATTATTCACATGACATCTGCACAAAATATTTGTGTGGATATACTTTTTTGCATGGAAGCAAAAGAAACCATTTCCTGTAGTTGAAAATATTTATGAGTGGAGTGTATCCTGTACTTTGTGTATTTTAAGAAATTGACCAATTGTTTTTCAAAGTAGTTGCATTATGTAAGTGTGTTCATGTGTGTGCTTGCTTGCATGTCTTCCCCCATAGCCATTAACTGTCAATAGCTCCTGAGCTAGAGGAGGGGCCTTGTGAGTCCCTTCCCTAACTACACTGGAATGTTGACTGGCTAAATCTGTGTGTGTCTTGTAATGTAACCCCAGCTGCTATGTGTAGCTGGATGCTATTTTCTGTCCTGCCCAGTACCGCTGGACCAGTTTTTCTCTAGCCTGCTCGGCCCCTCAGCTACTTCTCTGGGAGCTACATGGCATCTTTCCTGGACCCTGCCTTCTTTCTCCCTGTCTTTACTTTGGCTTTCCCACCTATCTATATTCTGCCCTGCCATAGGCCAAAGCAGCTTTGTTTAGCAACCAATAAAAGCAATATGTATTCAGGCACAGGACATCCCACATCAGCCATGAGCTCATGAGTGCTGTTGTACAACATGGCTGTATCTAGAAGACATAGATTCATAACACGCCTTCCCATCTTCTGGCTCATGTGTTCTTTCTGTTCCCTTCTCTGTGATGTTCCCTGAGCCTTGTGTGGGGGATGGCCCATGTAGGACTGAGAGCTCACAGTCACTTATTCTTGGTCCTTTGACCAGTTTTCAGTATCTGCATTAACTTCTGATCACCACAGAAAGAAGCTTTTCTGACCAAGGATGAGAACATCACTAATCTATAGGAAGAATAAATATATAGAAGGCAGTTTGGCAGCATGGACATTTAGCAAAACAACATCAATAGATTCCCCCATGGGGCCTGTGACTTTCCCAGCTATGGGCTTTTGATGAGGGTTACAATACCTGGCATGAATTTCCTCCCTTGGAGCCAGCCTCAAATTCAACCAGAAAGCAGTTGGTTCCCTCACTAACAGTCATGCCATTATTGCAGTAGTGGGCACATCGTACCAGACAGGCTGATATTATAGCAGGAGTGATTCATCACTGTTGTCTTTTTCTCCCACAGTGGCCTGCAGGGAAACTTTTGGTACCGTAAAAGCTAGCCATCTTGGAGGAAGTTTTCACATGACTTCCAGATTGATTTCTATGCCTGACAACCAATGTGTGTGGTGTCTTCAACAACAGGGTCTTACCATTAAGTGATGGTGGGCAGCCATGAGCCTTGACAAAGCTTGCATTGTTTCATGGGCCTCTGGGACCCCCCTGACTAATAACCCATAGGAAGGTATCCCATACCTGATACTGATGTTTTCCTTTAACAACACATGTCTTCTGGGAACAGCATTGCCTGCTCAGGTAGGTGGATCTCTGTTTAAAATACTTTTAAAAATTATTTTTTAAATTATGTTTTTAAATTATGTGCTTAGATGAGGGTTTTTCAAATCCTCTTACTTTTGGATAACCTCCACTCTAACACATTCCTCTTCTCTATCCCCTGCCCCAACTCCACCTTCATTGAACTTTTAACTTCAAAAATCTCTCCTTACTGTCATACATTTTACTCCTGTGTTGTACATTTCATAGACGATTTTGCAGATTTATCTAGAAACTTGCTATTCCCAGTGTTCTTTGCTCCCTTTGATGGGTCCATGTGTCTGTCACCAGTTCTTTCGGCTTGAAGACTCCCCTCTGCATTTCTTACACAGTGGGTCTGCTGGTGAGGATGCGCACCTTTAGTCTGGGGGTGAGGATAAGTCCTTTCAGTGTTCTGGATGCAAGTATTTACCGTGCCTTTGTTTTTGAGAATATTTTTCTTGAGTCTGGAGATCATGTTTGGCAGCTTCATTTTCCTGTTTCTGCTCCCATAGATGCTGCTTCTCAGCTTCTCTCCTGCATTGTTGTTGATGAGAAACTTGAAACCATCAGTCTGTCTGTTCCTCTCTATGTAACATCTCCCTTCCTCCTGCTCCTAGGGTACACTCTTCATCACTTGTTGTGAGTCACTTGATCCTCTTGTTTTTTGGTTTTCATTTGTTTGCTTGCTTATGTTTGTAGTCAGAAGTTTCTGTCTGCCCAGTCCCACAGCCATTCAGTCCCAAACAAACACACAGAGACTTTTATTAGCTATAAATGGTTTGGTCTATTGCTCTGGCTTGTTACTGACTAGCTCTTACAACTTAAATTAACCTATTATTCTTGTCTATGATTAACCACGTGGCTTGGTACCTTTTCTAATGACGCATTCTCATCTTGCTTCCTCTGTGTCTGGATTATGACTGCATCTCTGCTTTTCCTCTTCCCAGAATTCTCCTAGACTGCCTATACTTCCTGCCTGGCTACTGGCCAATCAGCATTTTATTAAACTAATATGAGTGACAAATATTTACAGTGTACAAGAGCATTATACCACAGCATATGTTTCTTCTGAATATGGTTCACTGAGATTTTTTGGCTTTGTATATTTAGAATATTCATCAAATTTGGAAAAGTTTTAGCCATTATTTCCAGAAATATTTTTCCAGTTATTCCATCTTGGTTGCTTAAACTGCTACAGCCCACTGATTCTTTCCATTGAATTTTTTCTACTTTTATTTTTATCAGCATGATTTCTAATAGTTATACAATATTTCTTCTTATGTTTTTCAATTTGTCTAACTGTCTCCTTTAGTTGGGCATATAATTGGTTTTTATGTTTTATTATTCTATTATCAATATAACAGAGAAGGATATTTTGCAGGGAACATGCTCCAATTTCCCCAAAGTATAAATCATGAAATAATTTGTTTCAAATCCTCAGTACACACCCGTGGTGTGATAAGCTGGGTAGAGATAAAGGAATAATGTGTGCTACTTTATAAAAGGATTTGATTATTTGCCATGTGCAGTGTGGGAGAAAATCCACTCATGTAGCCATTGTAGGGATGTCTTCAAACATAATCATCCACATAAGAATAAATGTGTGTGTCCCCATGTGTGTATGCATGCCTATATGCAAATGCATGTGCTTATTATTAGGATTAATATGTTGCTCGTTTTTACTTTTGAGAATGCAACATAGGCACCACAAATGCAAGAAAATTCTCAAAGAATAAAGACAGTATGTTATCACATTTTCTAGGTTTTGACTTTTATTGTTTGGTATTTGTGTCATCCTTTAAAGGACACCTAGGTAACACTGTTAAAAATATAATGCCATCCACAGTAGGGGTAATTATGATCTAGGTACGTTTTATGTATGTATACAAATATCATAGTGAAACCCATGTTTTGTGAAAATTTTAATGTACTAACTTAAAGGGTAAATATTAATGTATATTAAAATAATAAATCTACTTGTTAACATTTATATTTGCACGTGAGCAATAATGTGATTAGAGTGTCACTGAGAAAGGACTTCCTCCTTTCCAGCTGTTGTACCACAACTGCAAACTACCAGTCCGAATGCAGCTCATAAACTCTTAATCATAAAATCTTAAACTAAAATATGGAAATTCTACCTTTAAATTATGTAGAGTTTTGACAAAGGTGGGATTTTATTAATGTCTAATTATGCTATTTAAAAACATTACTCAAGCTCACTGAAATAATTTCCTTATGTAAATTTTATTTCTCTTACTATCTTGTTCTCTAACTCCTGCTTCATTCCTTATCTCAATGGCTAGAACCTATGGGTCAGTATTGAACACCAGCAGTGGCAGAAGCTACCTGAGCTTGAACTCCTGCAAGAGAACATCACAGACTAGCTGTCTTATGAGCAAGGCAAACTTCTTTCTTATGGTTTTGGAAAAGCAAATTCAAGATCAAGGTGCTCACAGATCTGATGTCTGGTGAAGACCCTCTGTCTGGCTTATAGGTAGCATCTTTTCATACAGAGGAAGGAAGAGGGGTTCCTCCTCCATCTCTTTTGTCAAGGCTCTATTCCAGCGCACAAAGGCTCCACTCATCACCTAAGCACCTCCCAAGGGCTCTGCAACAAATGCCAACAATCCTAGTGTTGGGCTTCAACATTAATTTTAGGGAGACACAGACATTTGTCATCTTAATTTGGTTCCTAATTTTGAGGAGAATTTCTGTACCACTTAAATGTTTAGAATAGGTGTTTGTTTTGCCCAAATGACAGATAACTATATAACTTGGGATGTTGTATCTATCTATCTGTCTGTCTGTCTGTCTGTCTGTCTGTCTGTCTGTCTATCTGTCTGTCTGTCTATCTACCTTTGAGAGTCTCACTTTGTATCCCAGGCTGGCTTGGAATTCACAATCCCTCCGCCTCAGCCTCCTAAGTGCTGGGTTTACAGATGTGGCATAGCTGGTGGTCCATTCAGGCTGACCCTCCAAGAACTCACAGTGATAGTTACTAGACATCCTTACTTCTCCCAGCACCATAGAGATCACTATCCATCCCATCTTTGAGATAAAGACAGTGCAGAGGTCTGAGAGTAGTGACTCCCCAGTGTCATCCCCAGCCACAGCAGGGCTTATGTGCAATAGGTGACCAGGCTGGGCCTGACTTCCTGGTGCACTGCTTGGGTGACCTATGGACCCAGTCTTACATGATTGAAAGGTGGAGAAAGCAAGGAAACAGGAACAGAATGAAAACTTTCAAGGTGTCTGAAAAGAGTCAAAACTTGGTTTAAGACACAGGCAGAGATAGCAGTCAATTGACTATCCCCTTCATTGGCACAACCTGTGTCCCCTTCAGGATGTGTCTTCTCCATTCCTTTCTAGATGTCATGTGCCATCTAGAATTGATGTTTTTAATTCTATGTTGAATTGTCATGTTTCCCCTTTGCAAAAGATCTTGCTGTTACTGAAGTCATATGCTGTACTTTTATTCTGAGCAGCCAATCACTTAAGTTTTCAGAGACCACTAAGGATCCCGGCTAGCATCTGTGTCTGTGAGATTAGGTTCCAAGGTAGGAGAGTGGACTTTCCCAGAATCAGTGACTTAAGGTCAAGGCTTTGCATCCTTGTTCACAGTCATACTGCGAAGTCAACCACCGCACCTCAGATGCCAACTTAGTGTCATTAGGTAGGATAGGGCCTCAGTCATCTCAGTCAGGAGAGTTTGACATGTGTCTGTGTTCTCTGTACATTGACGTGAACTCAGGTTCTCTGTGTGAGCAAATAGACACTTACATGAGAGTACCTGTGGAGAGCTCTCCACTCCCACTGTGGGACATTATAGAGCTTGCCTCGTTAGACTGTGGGGACACACTGTAGGAAAACACAAGCTCCAGGAAGCATTTTGTCAAGGTGCACATTAAGTAATTGCTGCTATTGAGGTCAAATGAGCTTTCACTTAAATTAATTAAGGCTATGAGGATCCAGACGGGATGCGATGAAATTATTACTTTCTCACCTTTACAGCTCGGCACAGGCCTGGAGAGACTCCAATTAGGACTTCAGGGAGGGGAGGGAGTCCTGTCTGTTAAAATTAAGCTTGCACAGAACTGGACAGAGCATCTGCTAAGTTGTGATTAGCCAAATTCCCCAAATTTCATTTGGCTTGATGCTAAAAGGACACATTTGCCAAATAATGATCAAGACAGATGCTCTGATTCCTCAGTCATATCTGCAAGCACGGTTTGCTGGAAGTCAGAATGTCATTAGATGGAATGAAAGCTAAGTGGCACGTGGCCCCATTTTCTGTCGTAGTAAGTGGCGGGAAGTGGCTGGGATCTGAGTGGGTCACTGTGGAGTCTGCTGGCTTTTCTAGGCTGAATACAGTGTTTTCATGGAGAACCACCATTTTCAGCCATATTTCCCCCAAGAAATACCCAGGGACCATCTGTGAATATGAAACACACACAGTTACACCCTTAGATGTTACATCAACCCCTCAAGCAGCTCATCCCAGGCCATGCAACAGGCATTAGGCAGTCAGGTATCTCACGTCAGTGACACACAATCTGAAGCACAGTTTAAGTAAGAACTGTGTTGGGGGTAGCCCCGTGCCGCAGACACGGATGTTTTCCTCTGTGGTAATGTCTGCCAGAGGATTTCGCAAGGGACTGTCTCATGGGTTCTACTGACATTCTCACTTGTATCCCACGGTACTTGGGTTGAATTTGGGTTTGCAACTGGATTCCCACATATGGACCCTGGGGTCTCTTCCCAAGGCTGTGAGAGCCTCGGCCTTCTGTGTTGCAGAGGGTTGAAGATTCATCCCTCCCTCCCAGGACTGTGGAGAAATGGTTGGCCCTCAGTCTGAGACGTTTAGGCATGTCCTGGGGATTAATCATGACTTTCACTGAACCCCAGAGAGTTTATATCTATCAGTCAATGAAGGGAGCTGTCCTGTTGGGGCTCCAGCCTTGGTCGGGTATCCAAGGTTGCCATGTCAATGAGAATATATAAGAGTGAGACTGCTAGGAACAGGCCTGTCACGTTGTTCTCTCTGCAGGGACCCAGGTGGTCACATGGCTGTCAGAAACAACACTTTAGGGTTTTTGGCAGTCTAGGTGGCTGTGTTGCCGTCTGACTGTTTGTTGCCCGCCCGCCAGGCTCTAGAAGCTGTGGAAAAGGGGCATCTAAAGAGACAGACATGTGAGTTAGACAAATGCGTGTTCTGGGCACAGGTAGAAAGCAGGCCATGGGCACTCTGTGGAGATCCTGGAGTAAAGCTGTCTGTCTACTTCTGCTGGAGAGGACGTGGGGTAAGGGGAACACTTCTCCATTGCTGGTGGGAATGCAAGCTGGTATAGCTCCTTTGGATATCAGTATGGCGATTTCTCAAAAAATTAGGAAACAACCTTCCTCA
>LOJH01003760.1:20561-38055 GCA_001685095.1 Ellobius talpinus
AGAGAGAGAGAGAGAGAGAATCCTCAGTAAGTACAGGCAGGAAGCTAAGTGTCCTCAAATGCCAGGGCCCGCCACAGGTAACTGGCGTGACTTGCAACATCGGAGTTTAACTATAAAGCGGTGCTATTACCCTAAGGACTAAGGGAATGGTGGGTATAAAGAGCCTAAGGCACTCCGTATAGGTGCTTGCTCCCGCTGGTGGAGGGATCAAGCCTTCCTCTACTTCCAACTTCTCCCTGGGACACTGAATCCTCGCCTGCCATATCTCCCCTTCCCATAACACCTCACTTAGTGGCTCAAGAGCCCCTGACTTCTGTCCTAGACTTCCTGGGGAAAAGCAGACTGCAGCTGGTACCTGCTCTTCTCTTCACCTGGCTTCACCCCTTCAAGGCTGCCACCAATTTCCTGCATCCACCCTGAGTTGGCCCCAGGTGCCAGCTCAAACCAACCCAACTCCCAGTCATGGTCACGCCTTGTCTGACCCAGGAGTGGCCAGGGAAGGGGATGTTGCCTCCTTCACGAACAAGGTCACTCCCAAATAAGTACATACAATACGAGCAAAGTGTCCCCCTTCAGGTCCAATGAAATGGCAGCTCTAAGCCCCTCCCATACCGACAGGGAGCTGCCCTGGCTCTTTTGCTTCTAAGCAGCATGCCCCAAGCCTGTTTCCAGAGCTCTGGGATGAAATGGGGGTGGGGATTGTGCACAGAAGGGGTGCCCTGAAACCCGCTCTGCATTCCCCCTTGTAGCTGCTCAGGTGTCCTCCTTCCTGTCTGTGTCACTTGAGCTGGCAGCTCCTCCCCCAGGCTTTACCCCAGGAGCACACCACAGCTGGTTCCCTGCAAAATAACTTGTGATTGCTGCACGCACATTGCAGAAGATCCCTTGCTAGAAGTTAGCCCCCATCCCACCTCAGGCTTCCCAGGAACAAGGGCAGAGGGATAAAGGTGAGGTGAGATTCCTTGCAAAGAACTTCAACTCCTGCAGATGCCACCACGACCATCACAAGAGCAGACAGAGACCCTCTCCTCCTCCACGTCCCCTCCCTCCTTCCACCCATTCTAGTCACTAAGCCCCCAGACCCAGAAGCATCCAGCTTCACGGCTGAGAAAACTGAAACTCCCAAAAGGCAAAGGACTTGCTCCAGCCTCCGGAGCCAGGACCCAAGCCAGGATTCAAGCCCTGATCTGTGGGTTGGGACAGCCACCCATTTCCCCGAGAGAGACAGGACTGTCCAACACTGTGCCGCCAATTTTAGTATCTTCCTGTCACAACTTTACTTCTAGCTGTACTCAAAAAAGGATCTCTAAATCTCCCCAAGGAGGGCTTTTCCTAGACATGAGTAGCAATTCCCAGGTCACCTATGCAGAGAACGTTTGGCAGAGGGGCCCTGAAGAGGAAAAGGAAATTGGAGCTGTGCACTGAGCCTCTCTCCAGAGAATTCAAAAAGCCAAGTTAAAAGTTCCACTGTTGTGGGAGTGAGGTACCTCAGTGAGGGTACCGCTCCAGGCAAGCCTACCCACCTGAGTGTGTGTGTGTGTGTGTGTGTGTGTGTGTGTGTGTGTGTGTGTGTTGGGGGAGGAGGGTGACTAGCCCACACACGGTGACTGCTATTGCCATCTAGTGGTCAGAACACCCACACCGCCTGTGTAAGTACAGTTGGATTTTTCCTGCAGAGAAAAAGAGAAGCAACCTGGAACTTTCTGTCCCACATTCTTTGCATAAGCATTCCCGGGGATGCACTGTGTGTCACACACACTCTACTAGGCCTGAGAATGACAAACTGTAGGTCACAGTCCCTACTAGCGGAGGGAGGCACACGAGCTGCAGGATGGGGTGCGTCCATGGGATGGGGTGCTTCCCTGGGACCTCAGCAGGGCCTGCTCTGGAGAAACTCCCAAGGCAAACAGCCTCTCACTGGCACCCGGAGTCCACCTTTTGCTGATTCCAATGAGAAGGCAAGGATGTTCAGCCTCATTCAGGAGGCTGAGCAGGGTGGGAAGGAGTCATGGGAAATGGAATGGGACTCAGGAATCAGCAGGGGCGTGAACTCAAAGGGCCTTGGAGGTCAAACCATGATCAATGAGTTACCGTAAAGGCTTACTTACATCAGGACTAGGCTTGGAGGTGGGGCAGCCAGGGAGCCCCAGACAGAATGGAGCCAGTACTGCATAGGTATGGGGCAGATGACACAGGTGGCCCATGACAGTGCAGTGTAAGTACAAAAGGCAGGGTGGACTTGCATGGCTAGAAGGCTCCCAGCTGAATAAGATGTTGCCCTGGGAAGCAAGGGAGAGCTGGGCACCCAGGGCATTCTGGGGCTCTGTAGTTTATCGCTACAGCGAGAGTGGAGTCTATCACCAGAGTGCAGAGGGACTGTGGAATATGAGTTTGGCTTGGGGCATTCCCAGTTTGGAAGCCTGGACTGCAGTCTGGGGGAAATATCATACGGGCACTTAGACGTGCAGATGTGGAGTTGAGAGAGAGGCTCTGGACAGGAGACATGCCTTTTGAAGTCACCTACTCTTGAATCCTAGAGAAAAACCCAAGCCCACGACTCAATTCTGTCCTGGATCACGGGGCTCCAGCTCTGGTTAATTCTCTTTCCCACCTCTGCTCCTTTTGAGTTTTGATTCCTAAGCCAGCAGTACAAGCCCTTAACTAGCAGCCCATGGAAATATATCCCTCCCCAGTGCAGAATACTCTTGTCTCTTTGCATATATGGTTTGACGTCTCAATGGCATCATTCTAACTGGAAAAAACAAACAAACAGCAACAAAACCCCTGCCATCTCTCTCCCAGGTGCACAAAGTCAATGTGTGGCTTTCTGACCATGAAGGCCCTTCCTCATGGCCCCCCCCATCACTCGGCACCCATGTCTCTGGCTCCAGACTCTAGCGCATCTGTACCCCACCCTGCTTTCTGATCCACTTGGTCACCAGTCAGAGTGCCTCACCCCCACCCTCACCCAGACCGCATGAACTTCCTTCTGTCAAGACTGACAAGGTTCAGTCTCCAAAGGCTTTGCTGGTGCATTGTGGGTTCTTTTCAGTTACCTCATTCACCCCAGCACGACAGAGGCGCATGGTAAACACTTCGTCATCCTTAACTGCTGACCTGGTATCAGAGACTAGGAAGAGGGAATTCATCCAGAACAGTGGTGGGGCCTCATTTCGGGACCTTTCTCCAGGTAAGCCATGCTGTGAGACTCTGTCACGTGAAGTGGAGGTCCTGGTCAGGAAGGCAGGAACCTGGGACTCGGCTGTCACTGACTTGCTGGGTGACCTTGATTAACTCACTGTCTCCCTGGGTCACATCTCAGCCTGTGTCTTTATCAGAAGGGTCAGTGCACAGTGGTAAGATGGCCACTGGGGCCTCCAGGCACGGACAGCCTGCTTTTAGCCACCCTCCTCCCACTCCAGCCTCAAAACGGGGAAATTAATTGAGTGTTCAAGCCTCTTCCCTTGCCCAGCCACCGCCGAGCTTACCGGGAAATTAGGGTGACATTGGTGCAAATAATTGAGTGTCTTTCCCAAAATGGTCTTCAGGCCCCGTTGCCTTAGCTACTGCTTAAATAGATGAGCTAATTAACTTAACTAATTGCTCCCAAGGTCTAATATTTTCAGTCACATGACCCAAGAAGACACATTCTCCATGGCTTTTCTGCTACCCGTACTCCCCCAGTGACAGATCAGCTTCCTGCTGGGTTGGGGACAGTCACTGCACCCTGCATTCAGGCCAGTTCTTATGGCTGGACTTTTGGCATCAGAGTTCACCTGCCTCAGTTTACCTGCCAATTCCTCTATCCACTCAGCAACTTATGGTTAACTGTCTGCTCCATGAATCAACTGTGGTGCTTAGCTGAGGAGTCAGGGAAACAGAAGCACACGAAGTAGTGCCCTCATGGAGTGCTTGGCTTGCTTGCACAGGTGACACTAGCCACTGACCACACACATGCACACATATCTGTGATGCAACAAGTAATATAAAAAAAATATGGGACAGTGCTGTGTAAGAAAGGTGACTAGGTTTCTCAGGGACACCAAAGGGGGCTTCCTGGAGGAAGAAAGACTTGACCTCATTTGAAGACTGGGCAGAAATTAACTGCACGGCAGAGAAGAAAGTGCACTGTAGGCGGATTGCATGGACTCTGCATACTCCAGGAGAGATGCTAAAAGCTGGACCAGGTGACCTGGGATGGAAAGAGAAAGATGTGGCTGGCTTTGGGATTGGACTGGGTGTAAGAGGAGAGAAGAAGAAGCATTCAGAGAAATTTGGGCTGGAGACATGGCTCCACGGTTAATGGCGTGTACAGCTAACTCTTCCAGGGGACTGGAGTTCAAGTCCCAGCTCCCATGTCAGGCAGCTCACAACTACTGTAACTCTAGACCTAGGGGGATCTGACACAAGTGACCTTCTGGACAACTTCACACACATGCACATACCCACACCCACACGACACATACACATGATTTAAATAATAAAAAATATTGTAACTCCTAAGCTACTGGCTTGTGGCTAGANGGGGGGGGGAGGAGGGGGACAAGAGAAGAAGCAAGCATGTGGGTGCCAATGACAGAGAAAAGAAGTTTGTGACATTGTACAAAGGCCCCCAAACCTGAGGACAAAGAGGCTCCGACTGTCCTGTCCACACCCACACTGCACACCCTCTATCTGATTCACACCTGGGATCCCAACTAAAGGAAGTCAAAGGTCTGAGCCTGGGGTAGGGCTTGGACTTTCCAGGTCTGTGAAGGGCCCTGGAGGGGCTGCAGCTGCGCTCGGATGACAGATGCTTCCTGGCACCTGGACAGTGTTGTCAGTGGCACTAGTACACAGTGGCACTGGGGAGAGGAGTGGGCTTTGGAACACTTACCCATGTGTGCATTTGCGTGTGCACTCGCATGCACACACACATTTATATACACATGTGCACATCCACACACACGTGTGTACACACTCACATATGCGTGTACATGCAGGAGGCAGGGGGACACACCACACAAATTCTGTTATCACCTCCTTGGCTGCCTTGAATAGCTACTGGATGACTTCATTAGTGAGTCAGGAGGAAGCCACTGGCCCCTGTTGAGAGCCTCTGGCTGGGTTTCCCTCAGCGAGTTCCCATCCCTTCTTGCCTTGCCTCTGGGCCTACAAGCAGCTCTACCCCAGCTGAGTAACCTTGGCTAAACAGTCTTCTCCTGTGACAAAGGGACTGGGTAAGGTGATCTCTAAGCTCCTTTCAGCCTTGATAGTCCATAGGTTTGCATCTCTAAACCGGGATACTAATTGTGGGTGGATGGAAAAGGCACACAGGCGCGCATACACACACACTGTTTTTCTTGGATACAGTGGAGAAAATTAAAAACACATCTCACTCTGAATGGACCCAGCAATGGGCATAATGGGTTTTAGCTGCAGGTTCTCTGAGTCTTAGACATGAGCTAGGTGATGAAGCTGTGGAGGTGGCAGGAAGCCATCTCCCAGCCTGGACCCCTGTCCGCTGCCCTCCCTGTCCGCAGTCATATGATCACCTCCTGAGTTCTGCCTGGGCAGTCCAGAACTCAGCAGCAGAAAAGCCGGAGCCCCTTCTCCCACACTAGGCTTCAGGGCTGTGAGAGTGTTGCCAGAGGGGGCGAGGAAGCGGCAGCCCCTGGAGTCCTGGAAGAGCGCCTGTTTTATACTGGGCAGCCAGCATTTCAGCAGTACTGCAATGCAGTGATCCAATTTTTTGTTGTTGTTGATGTTAGTTTTTTATCCTCAAAGTCCTCATTTTTCTGGGGAACTATGAATCCAAATGCTTTCAAAAGTGGGTGACCAGATTGCCTGGGAATATGTCAGCTCCTTCCCATCAGGGATACCAGCCTGCCAGTGAAGAGTCCCTGGACCCTGCTCTTGATAAAAATGGGAGGTCTGGGTCAGAGGAACATAAAGTAGCTGATTTTCCCTCCATAAAAGCTGGGCACAGACTGAACATAACTGTTTGTTGAATTAGAGCACCTCTGAGTTTCCTGGTCCTTGGGGACCAGGGCTTGAGGCTCCTCCACACAGAGGCTTGGATGTGGCTGGGCTCAAGGAGGATCAATCACTCTCTCCTAATGAACTTCCGCAGGGGGCTGCAGTGCCCCCTTCTTTCTTTCAGAGTACCAAGTACACTGTAAGCTGCAAGAGCTGGGGATGGCATGCACGCAGCAGGGATCCTCCTCTCTCCCACTGCCTGGCACACTGATTCCCTACTCTTAGCTCTTCGGCTCTTCTGTTTCACAGTCAGGGAATGCCGGGCTCTGCATTTCCCATTAGAAAAGCAATGAAGGCCAGGCGCAGCAACACAGGCCTGTAATCCCCAGTTCCTCGATAGTTGAGGCACAAGGATCATGAGTTCAAGGCCAGCCTGGGTTATATAGTGAGATTCTATCGCTAAACAAATAAATAAAGGCACTAAGCTCAATCTGTTATGAAAATAAATCCAAAGAAGGGCTGCATTAAATCAGGGGCAGACTTCTCCCTCCTGCTTGATGCCTCCCTTCCATCTCCCTCAGAGAAGGGTTTCCAGCTGAGGCAGGACTCTGGCTGTCCTGGAGAAACACGAGGGTCACTTAGCTGACAAGGAGAAAGATGCAGAAAGAGACAGCTTAGACACACGGTTGGAGCCGAAGCTCTCAGCTGGATAAGTGTAGGTAAGTGGCATTCCCACCTCAGAAAAGATAACAGACCGGGCTTTGTGTGTGCTGGTCCTCAGGTGCCTACTGGGCTCAGGCAGTATAAGCACTACAAGGTCCCAAACTCTCTCCCCACAACCTGGAAGGGCTGGGAGAACCCCGGCTGCCCTTCGTGGTGTTTAGTCTCTCTCAGGCACAGATGGCCGTAGCTCAGGGGCAGCCAGGCTACAACCGAGCCAATCTGGGAACAGCCTGGGGAGGGCTACTGCCAGTCAGCCCATCTGCCGAGCAGGTGACAGCTGCAGACATGTAAGTTGGAGGGACAGGGAGTCTGGTCAACAGGGTCAGAGCTGCTTCCTCTCGGACCTCGCCCCCTGCCAAGACTCCCTGGGCACTGTGCCTAGTGTGAAGGTCCTCAGTAAACACAGACGGACGCCTATCTGCCAAGAGAGGCTGCCCCCACTTCTCACAAGTCCATCAAAACAGGCCAGAGCACAAGGTCACTGCAGATGGAAGTGACAGCTCTCCTTCCTCTGAGATCCAGACAAGAGGATGGGGTAGCGGGATGAGGGTTAGCCATGAAGGGGAATGCCCTCGAGAAAAAAAAAGAAGCCATGTCACGAAAAGCCCAGGCTTGGGCCCCGAACCTGCTACTTTCTCACTGCCGTGACCTGAGGCAACTTCACTAATTCATCAGAGCCTTCTTTCCTTGAATGTGAAAGAATAGCAATACCCATATCTCAGGAGGCAGAACTATGTGACAGGGCACACATGGCCTCAGTGAGCAGTGACTACAGCTAGCCCAGAATGGCAGAGAATGGGGGGATCTCTTTCCAGGCAGCCATAACCCACTGGCTCCCAGAACCAAAAAAAAAAAAACCACTCCTAGAATTTCCCACAAAATGCAGATTCCCAGGCTCAATTCCTGATTCAGTTGCAATAGGATGAGTTCAGTCTTCCCAGAAGACTCTGAGCTGGGAGTCTATGGGCTACATTTTGAAAACTATCAGCCCAAAAGACAGGAGAGACGGTCCCAAGGCTACTGCCAAGGACTGTCTGGCTATAGGGCCCTGCTTGCAGGGAGCAGAATTCCGTGCCTGTCTCCTTTCCCACACCCCTTCCGTCAAGCACTTCAGTTTTCCCTGCTACAGTCTCACACTTTTGCACCCACCTTCCACAAAGCCACTTGGCAGATCGGCAAGTACTCACTGAGTGTCCACTGTGTCTGACACTGCTCTACATGCTGAGGAGAGAGCAATAAAACAAAAACACAAAATTCCTCAGCAAGCTTGGTGGTGCCTGCCTGTAATCCCAGCGTTTAGACAGCTGAGGCAGGAAGATCCAAGCCTGGGCTGCACAATCAGACTCTGCCTCAAAGCAAGCACCCTAGTCCTCAGAGACCATCTAAGTTACGCATTTATTGGCATTCACTCAGCTAATACCCACTCTGCCAAGCACTGTGCCAGACACTAAAGCTGAGTGCAAAGAAGCTTGTCCCAAGAAACCCAAGGGGGAGATGGCCCTTAGGAACTTCAGTTCCAAACCCTAACGCTCAGGGCAGTGTCACGATAACTGCTCTCCCCCCCAAGGCCACCTGCCAGCCTCACCAACTGCAATCAGAGGAAGCACCTGGAAGATATGGACGACTTGGCCTTTCTCCCTGGCTCACTTACTGTCACTGCTGGGTACAAACTATTTCTTCCTTCCCCCGATCCAGCTCTGTCCCATATTCTATGCCTCATAACTACATATGAGGGAATGCTAATTCTCCCAAATGCCATGTCAGGCCATCAATAACGTTCCCCTGTGACCACCCTGCATCACTCTGCAGCCCTCGAGCCACCTGGCAAGGAGAACTCAGCCCATGGCCTCAATTTCTCATGCCAACCCCACATCTATCACCAGCCTGCCAGCTCTCCTCTGCGCTCCAAGGGGGCAGGTGTTCAAAGAGAACACTCTGCAGGTGCTGGCCTGCTCCACCAACCCTGCTGGAGTGCTTACTGGAAAGTTTAAAGTGTATTTCTTGGTGCTGGGAACTGAATCCAGGGCCTCATGCTTGCTGAGCAGGGACCACTGAGATCCATGTGCGGTCTCTGGAGGGTTTGTCAACAAAGGGATTGTTGTGGTTTGTAGGTGAAGCACAAAAGAGCCCCTGATTTGCTCAGAATTGGCTGCAAAACTCACCATTTAAGTCATCTGCTTACTCATCCATGAATTCACTGGGCGAACACCTTGAGGGCACTAAAACTGCATTCATCACTGGGCAGATAATGAGGAGATGGTGTATGACCTCAGGCAGCTCCCTCTCCAGTGAGACCCCCGTGACCACACCATAGGCAGGTACAACACAGACACAGTAGGACGAAGATCATCACCCAGTAGGGGGTAGAGGTGAGTAGATGAAGAGGCTGGAGACCCCACCTTCTCTGAGCTGAGTTTGCATACTCCCTACTTCTTTCAGCACATACCAAGGTCACCACGAGACATGTCCTGTGGTCCCAGATACTGGCTTTTGGCAAGGGGCAAAAGCTGAGTTTGATAGCTAGCTCAACCTTAACTATCTAAGGTAAAGGCAAGCAGATCAAAAGTTCAAGGTTGGGACCAGAGAAGAGACTAAAAAGGGTGCTTGCCATAAAGTCTAATGATGAGTCTGAACCCCAGGACCCTCAGAATAAAAGGACAGAACTCCCGAAGGTTGTTCTCTATGGACACATGTGCACTGTGGCACACAAACAACACACACAACCACACACACAACACACACAACACACACAACCACACACACCATGCACAACCACACACACACAACATGTACAACCACACATACAACACACACACCATGTACAACCACACACACAACACGCACAACCACACACACACCATGCACAACCACACACACAACACACACAACCACACACACACCATGCACAACCACACACATACCATGCACAACCACACACACAACACACACAACCACACACACACCATGCACAACCACACACACAACACGCACAACCACACACACAAATATAAATGTTTAAAAAGAATGCTAAATCTGTCAAATATCAGGATTACAGTGTGGTAAACCCTTAAACCCAGCACTTAGGAGACAAAGGCAAGCAGATCTCTGTGAGTTCAAGGCCAATTTGGCCTACATAGTGAGTTCCAGGACAGCCAGAGCTACATAGTGAAAGCCTATCTTGAAAATAAATAAATAGAATGTTACATGAAGTTTGTCATCCTCAGCGGCACAATGAATTCAAGGCCAATCTGGGTTACAAAAGACCCTGTTCCCCGCCCCCCAAAAAATAATAATTAGCAAAGTATTTGGTACCAGTGAGCCATTGTCTGAAATGATAATGGTCATGGTGCCAGATGGTGCCAGGACTAGAGAGGAAATGCTTGTGGGATGCAGTAGAGGTCCATCGATACACTCTGTGGATGTACTAGCCGAGTAACTAAACTCCTCTTGCGTATTTCCTTCTAATACCAGGATTACGGTTATGTAAACAAAGGATGATGGCCAAGTTACCTCTGCCCAGCAATAAGCAGGAAGGAACTTGTAATGGTTCAAATGAAAAGGCCCCCCATAGGCTCATACATTTGAACGCTTGCCTGCCTGCCACCACATTCCCCGCCATGATAGTTAAGCACCGGTCCTCTGAAACTGTAAGCGAAGCCCCAGTTGAATGCTGCCTTTTATTTTATAAGTTGCCTTGGTCATGGAGCCTCATCATAGAGCTAGAACAGTAACTAAAGCAGATCTTTTGCTGGGCACCAAGAAAGAAGAGACCTCAAGCGCCCCTTTATCCTGGAAGAGCGTGCCATCTGATCCCAGAGGGGTAAGGTGGAAAACACTGCCCTCAGCAGGAAAAAGGCTCTGCAGCCTGGGGTAGAAACGGCGGTCTTGTGTGCACAGCGAGTTCCCCTTTCCAGTGTCGCTCACTACCTGCACCCTACACACTGTAGTCCTAGGCATCAGTTATTTCTGCCATGTCCTGTGTCAGGTCATGGTCTATTCTTGGGGGCATCTTTATGAATAGAACTTTTCATTACAGACACAGAATTAGAAAAGAGCCTATGAGCGCCAACATTTAAAAGCATTTTATATTCTCACATTGCCTGTTATCACTCTTTGGACTATAGGGTTTTTTATTTTATTTTTGGAGTTATTGAAGTGAATTCAGATATCATGCTATTTCCCATTGCAAACATTTCATTACAGCTCCCTACTTTATAGGCCACTGGAAGCACACCCCCTTCCTATACGCATGGCATCATCATGCCTTGAGGCTCACATGCTACATTATGAAGAATTCACATTCAAATATACCTAAGGGACTCAAAATGCCTTCTTAAAGCAGTTTTGACTGTAGAGTGTGGTGACAAAGACCTGTTATCTCAACATTTGAGAAGCAGAAGCCCCGGGGTTAGCCTGGTCTATATAGCAAATCCCAGGCTAGTCAGGGCTGCTTAGTGAAACCCTGTCTCAAAACAAGCAAGTAAAGACCACCTGAAGATAACACGTGTTGCATTTGGTTGTTGAATCCAAGTCCTTCTGATTCTATAGGATTTTTTTCTCCCCCTTCCATTTTGTTTTCTTTAGACAGTGTCTCAGATAACTGAAGGCGGCCTTGAGGTCACTGTATAGCTGGTTCTCTTGCGTCCGGCCCCCAAAGGCTGAGGTTACAAAGTGTGCACCACTACCCCCCCCCGCTCCCTTCTCCCTCTCTCACATCATTGGCTGAGTGGATGAAACAGATCATCTTATCCCGCATGCCGTCCCATACTGGACCAGCTGGGGGCTTCCCCCTCCTTGCTCAGCTCCTCACATTTCCTGCAAACTCATGGTTATTTCTAAAGATTCAAGCAGAGGCAAGTCCAACAGCCTTCAACCCCTTATCTCTTCATTCACCCTTCATACTCGGCACTGCACCCCCAGACAGCACCTACAGACCTAACTACTGCTGCTTTACCTTGAACATCCCTTCCCCTCGCTGCCTGCCTTGGCTATGTTTAGCCAAGTTGGATTTAACTTTTCTTCTAGGATGTGGCTCAGCTACCACCACCATCCACCCTGCCCTTCCCCCATCCCCGTCTCCTTTCTTGTATGGAGCAGTCCACCCAAAACTCAGCGTCATTCCACCGCCCCATCTCACGAATTTTTTTTGTTTGGTTGGTTTTTCAAGACAGGGTTTCTCTGTTGTAATTTTTTAAAAGGTAGCACAAAGATGTCATGTGACAGAGCTCAGGTGGAGGGGTTTTATTGGGGGAAAGTGAATGTGAAAAGCAGGGAGGGGAGAGGGGAGACCAGCCTCTGGGGACAGGAGTGGAAAAAAGAGAAAAGAGAGAGAGAGAGACAGACAGACAGACAGACAGACAGATGGAGATAGAGATGGGAGGTGGGCAGGGCCCTTGTAAAAGGGAACATAGTGAATGTGTACAGGAGGTTCCCTTAGTGGCCACAGCTGAGGACGTGTACCCCAAGGTCAGGCCAGTACAGATGCCTGAATACTAACATTCTTGGTATAGCCTGGGATGTCCTGGACGTCACTCTGTAGACCAGGCTGGCCTCAACTTACAGAGATCCACCTGCCTCTGCCTCCCGGGTGCCGTCACCCCATCTCTGAACTTCCTTCTTTGTGCTAGAATATCACATTTGAAATTATATTTATTTTATTATTTGAGGATTGTATACAATATTGATCATATTCAGCCCCTCCCCCAACACCTTTCAGAACCACCCCATCTCCCTACCCACCCAACTTAACTGTTCTTTTTGTTTTCAAATTCATCTAGTCCAGTTTGTGTTATTGAATACTCTTGGGTGTGGGGCCAATCCCCAGAGCATGGTCTACCTACCAGGGGTCACACCCTAAGGAAAAACAACCCTCCCTCTCCCAGCAGCTATCAAACGCCAGCAGTTCCTCAGCTAGTGGCAGGACTCATGCCAACCAACCTCCCTCGTTTTTATGCTGGGGTTTTTTGTCTGTCTGGAACTTGAACAAGCCTCATACATGCTGTCAAAATCCCTGTGAGTTCATACGTGTTCTGCTGTGTGGGAAAACATGGTTTCCTGTAGTCATCCAGCTCCTCTTCCATGATGATCCCTGAGGCTTAGGTGTGATGTAGATGTCCCATTCAGGGATGAGCTCTCTGCAGGCTGACCAGTTGTGGGACTGTTAATTACCACTGCAAGAAGAAGCTCTCAAGCCAGGCAGTGGTGGTGCACACCTTTAATCCTAGCACTCAGGAGGCAGAGGCTGGCGGATCTCTGAGTTCCAGGCCAGCCTGGTCTACAGAGTGAGTTCCAGGACACAAAATGAGTTCCAGGACAGGCTCCAAAGCTACAGAGAAGCCCTGTCTGCTCTCTGAGTTGAGAGGCACACTGACACAATAATGGCACAGATGGTAGGGATACAATATAGGAGTAATCAATCACTTTCTGATTAAATTTAAGGCTCACTCCATGAGATGGAATTCATAACTGACACTATCATAGGACCAAGAATCTGTGGCTCCACGGGGCATAGGCCCTAGTACTATTAAGGACCCCTGCTGACTTACTGCTGTGCCCATAGGTTAGTGTACTGCCTTTTTATTTCATTAACCTCTTTATTGACATGACCTGGGGCTGTGAAGAAAAGACTGACCTTAGTATTCTGACTGTGCCAGTATCCAGCACAGTGCCTGGCATGTACTGAGTATTTCACCAGTGTTCACAAAATGTCCAAAACACATTCAACAGTGACAATGGGCAGACAGGGTTGTGGGAATCTGGCAAGGTTTTAGAAACTTTTTCAGTTGGGGCTCTAGATATAGCACCAGCACATGCCGGCCCCTGAAGCAGGAACTCAGAAAAAAAAGAGAGGTTGCCTCTTTCAGGGGTGGGAAATACAGAGGCATAGATCCCTTCTCAGGGGCCTTCCAGAACCCCAGCTGCCTGACCTCCTCTCCCCTGATGCTGTCAATACACTTCCCAACAAAACCACCCAGAAAGACTGAGGTACCTACCCATGCCCCAGGCACAGCTGACTGTGGTCTTAGTCCTCCACCTTCACAGATTTCTTCTCTATCCAACACAGGTAGGAAAGGTGAGCTTACTCACCATGCAAACCTGGGCTTCCCCAAACACGAGGCATGAGGGAGGGTGGAGGGAGGGCCTTTCCACTTGCAGGAAGGAAGACTCCTTGGCCCCTTTCTAACTGCCCAAGGCTTTTGGAAGTTGGGTATTGAGCTCAGGGGTAGAAGGCTTACCTAGGAAGAAGCTCCTGAAAAATCTAGCCTCAGGCCCTCACTCTGGTCCATCCTTAGCTGGGAGGGAGGTGGGTTTCCCTGCTCCCAGGCCCTCACTCACTCTGGTCCAGCCTTAGTTGGGAGGGAGGTGGCTTTCCCTGCTCCCAGGCCCTCACTCACTCTAGTCCAGCCTTAGCTGGGAGGGAGGGGGCATCCTAGTCCCATTTGGATGTCCTGAGAGCACGTGAAACCGTAGGTCCCATTGGCCCTGCTTTTGGGTTCTAAACAACCACATTGAGGTGCATGTACAAACGCACAATAAAACATGCTAGTTTGGGGGCTGGAGAGATGACTCCCAAGTTAAGAGCACTTCTGGCTCCTCCAGAGGACCCAGCTTTGGTGCCTAGCACCCACATCAGACAACTCACAACTGCTTGTATGTAACTCAGACTCCAGTAGATCTGACCCCTCAGGCCTCCCCTGCCCTTCTGCCCCCATGCACTGCATCCTCTTCAGCCTCAAGTTGCCACCAATTTGTTTTTTCTACCACAGACTCCATTTGCCTGCATTTTATCTTTTTGAGTTATTGATGGAGACAGAGTTTCATGTAGCCCCAGCGGGCCTGAAATCCACTGAACAGCTAAGTCTGTCCTTGAGCTTCTAATCCTCCTGCCTCCACCTCTGAAGGGCTGGGATCCCAGGTGTGCAGCACCATGCCCACTACATTTGCTTCCTGTAAACGAAACCGTACAATCTGCACTCCCCTGGGCTTCCTTCTGGGGCTCAGCATGAATCCCTTTTGATTTATCTATGTTGTTACAGGCAACAGAAGCTCACTTTCTTTTATCCCTGAATATAGTATGCCTTCTACGGACTGTCAACTAATTTTAAGTGTGAAATAGCTTGAATGCTACTTTTAAGTGTCTACTCTATTATTCTTCCCACCCACAGTCTCCTAAGAAACTTTGCTGCATTCTTAAAAGTTTCTTTGCCCCTAGAATAGAAGTGCAAGAAAGGAAAAAGTAAAACAAAAGACTAGGAGCTGAGGACATAGCTCTGGGTGGTGGAATCTTCGCCTAGTAGGGAGTCTGAGGTTCCATCATCCACAGCATTCAGCACTACAGAAACCTCAGCCTGGTGGTGCATGCCTGGAATCCCAGGACTAGGGAGGTAGAAGCAGGAGGATCAGAAGTTCAAGGTCATCCTCAACTATGTGGTGAGTCCAAGGTCAGTCTGGATTACATGAGACCCTATCTCAAAGACAGACAGACAGACACATACGTACAGTGGGGAGAGAGGGAGGAAAGGGATGGGAGGGAGAGAGAAAGGGAAAGAGGGGGAGACTGAGATTGTTTGCCTAATCATGTCTTATGTAAAAGTGAGGTCAAAGTTCACGCCCTATCTAGAGATGCTGTGCAGATGTCTCATACCTTTCACCGTTCGGATTTTCTTTCTGTGACATCAACAAAGCATAGTGTGCCTCTTAGGTGCCAGCTCCTGGGCCAAGTGCACTTAACAGAGGTCCTTCCTGAAGGCACTTGCAGAGAGCAGGCCAATGACCTTGTGTCCACACTGGACCAGAGTCATTAAGAGAAAAGTCAGACTGGAGTGTACATCACTGCTTCAGATGGGACTGGACATCACTGCTTCAGACTGGAATGGACATCACTGCTTCAGACTGGAGTGGGCATCGCTACTTCAGACTGGAGTGGACATCGCTGCTTCAGACTGGAGTGGACGTCGCTGCTTCAGACTGGAGTGGACATCGCTGCTTCAGACTGGAATGAACATCGCTGCTTCAGACTGGAGTGGACATCACTGCTTCAGATAGGCCACTGTCATCTGAAAAGGCTTTTGGGGTTCAATCCCAGAAGGCCAGAGAGAGAGGTCATTACCTCAGGAGTGACACTTGATCTCTTCACTTCTTTCCCATGGTGGTCCCCACAGTTCCTCTCTCCCCCACTGCTCTTCCCTTCAGCTTGGTCACTTTTTAGTTGGTCACCAGTACAAAGTGCACATTTCGTTATCTCTGGTGTTTACAGAATTTTAGGTTCATAATTGCTCATTTAAGAAGCCGGGAAAATGGTCACAAATTTATTTCATTAAAGAACCAAGTAAATAAGTTTGTCAGCAGCTCTCAGTAGAAAAAAAGTTACCTAGGTTGTCATGATGCCAAACCACTGATTTAATTTAATTTGAATTTCCCCAATGATCTAATAGTTCAGTGTGCTGCTTCAGCAGAATCAAGAGCCAGCCTGCCTGTGAAAACACCACAATTTTAGGTCCTAGGAAGTTTCCCATTCAGGAAATTGGGACAAGCTAGCATCTCACAGAGCAGTCCTGGCTGGCTCAGGACCCCTAGGATTCTGAACCCTCTCCATGTCCTGTATGTGAGTAAAGGGGAGGGGGGAGGACTTGGGGGCTGATAGTGGAGGTGCCGGGGCATGCCGAAGACAATACTCTGTGACACACACCTGCAGTCTCAGGTGCTCTCTGAGAATATCATGTTCCCACAGCCATGAAGCTGTAACATCCCTTGAAAGCTCACATTGCTTACCACGGTATGTGTGTATGTGTGTCTGTGACTGTGTTTGTGATTGTAAAGACAAAACCCACCCCAGATAAAGGGAATGATTGACTGATTGATAGATGAGAGATGGGGAAACTGACAGGGAAGACTCACCCCAAAGAAATGCAACAGCAGAAAACCATGGCCACCTTAGGCTGGCAGGAGCCGGGAGGCGCTCAGATCAGCACGGAAGCTGGCACTAGAGTCACAGGGGAGTAGCGCTGCACCGAACAGGCTGGTGGAGGCCAGGACGGGAAGGGATTCTCACCTCCAGTCCCTGCAATGTGTACTTGGGGCCCCAAATACTCAGCACCCCGCTGGCCTGAGAGCTGGGGGACAAGGTTCCCTGTAACCAAAGTGGGGAAAGAGGTGGAAGACAAGGAGCCAAGGGCCACACTCATACTCCAGTTGTTTCTCTGTCTGTGTTTCCAGAAGGAAGGAGTAACGCTATAATGCATAGCGTCCACCGTAAGTACAGGGCATAAGAGTCACTAGCTGACCCCTGACCCCTGAGCAGGCTCCCCAGGAGTTTATCCGCTCTCCCTGCCAGCACTGTCAAAGCCCCCTCAGGAGCTGGACAGCAGCGGATGCCGGGACACTTTGGTGGGAACTGACGAGATGTGACTTGAGATCCACTGAGCCACAAAGGCTCCGCAACTGCTCCTCCTCACATCCATCTCGGTACTCAGATACACGCACAGGAAGCACCCAGATACACATAATCTGCCTTAAATCCTTCCTGTGTGCAGCCCAAACCTCTCAGAAGATAAACGCATGATAGAGATGAAAGTATTTTGCAAAGTTTATAACATATCACTCGAGTAAACACTAAAACATCATTGAGATTGTACTTACAGTCTGTATTTAGTTATGGGTGGAAATTGATAGTGATGTCTGTAGGTAAAATCATAAGATTCACAAGGCTAGAGACTCTGGGACAAGAAGAAGGGAGCCTTTTTTTTAAGATTTATTTATCATGTATACAGTATTCTCAGTACTCTGTCTGCATGTATGCCTACAGGCCAGAAGA
>LOJH01003761.1:11944-38054 GCA_001685095.1 Ellobius talpinus
TGTGTGTGTGTGTGTGTGTAGGCCGAAGATCAATGTTGGGTTGCTCTCCTTGATCTCGCTACACTCTGTTTTGGGGAATGGGGTCTCTCACTGCCCTGAAGCTCTCCAATTAGGTAGAATGGGCTGGTCATGAGTTTCATGGACTGGCTGTCTCCACCTTCCCAGTACCTTACTTTTTAC
Organism: Ellobius talpinus; assembly: GCA_001685095.1. Classification (NCBI taxonomy): domain Eukaryota; kingdom Metazoa; phylum Chordata; class Mammalia; order Rodentia; family Cricetidae; genus Ellobius; species Ellobius talpinus. The sequence continues at coordinate 12,125 of LOJH01003761.1, forward strand.
ATGGGTAAAGGGAATCTGAGTTTCAATCCTCATGACTGTGTGGCAAGTACTTCACAGACTAAGCCATTTCCTCAGTCTCTACCATTCCCCTCTGATTAGTATGAAGTCTACTAACTAGTAACTTAATCACAGGAGAGACACCCAACCCTATTCCCATATCCTGTCCAGAAGCTGGGCACATTGAGGACTATGTTAGTTTTCTATGGCTATTGTGACAAATTACCACAGCATTAGTAGCTTTGAAAAGTAAATTTATTTTCTCACCATTCTAGAAATTGGAGCCTGGTGGATCATCACAGCTATATTCCTTCTGGAATGCCTGAAGAGAGTCTATTTCATGGTTCTCTCCGGCCTCTAGAGACGACTTTTGACTTTGGGTTCATGGCCCCTTCCTCCATCTTCAAATCAAGGAGTGTGATATTTCCAACCTCTACTTCCATCTTTGTCTTTCCTCTTTTGGCCCTTATGCCTCTTTCTTTTCTTTGTAAGGACCCTTAGGCTTACATCAGAACCATGTAGATCATCCAGAACAACCTTCCCACCTCTGTTTAAACACATCTACAAAGTCCCCTGTGCCCTAAAAGGCTACATATGCACAGGTGTTATCCTCTCTGCCATAAGGATAGAAAATAATACCAAGTGTACTTTGTTCTGTCTTTGTATCAGAGCAAAGTACATATTGCATCCATTTATTAAAAATATATTTGTGGCATTTCTCAATATATTTTGTGTGTATTATTCCAAATATTTGTACCTAAAATCTATTTTTCATTGAGTTTCTCTCCATTCTCTGTGGGGTTTTTTTTATCACATTTCTTTCTATAAAGCCTTGTCTTTCAATGCTGTGTTTTTGACAAATGCAATCTTATTCCTAATGGCATTGTCTACTTCCTTACACAAGAAGATACCTCCTCTCACAGCGGAGATTAATGTGTTACTTTCCTGTCTTCCTGACTTGTGTTTTTGTTTTGTCTTTGCTGTGTAGGGGAAAAAATGAAGCATGGACCCGGTATCTTAATAGCATTTCTTACTGTGAGATTATGTACAGCATTGTTAGGTTGTTTCCCATTTTTCATACTCTGTCTGCTGGTAGTGAGAACCCCTTGCTAAAAGGGTGATCATCTGTGGTCATTTTTTCAAAGCATTTCCATTGAGTAACGCCACTGAGTGGCTTCCAGTGTGCCATCTGTACTTTAAACTTTCAGTTAAGCCAATCTCCCATCATGACTCTAAGTGTGACCCAATATTATCATCGTCACTATTGTCTTAACAGCATCATCTGTGCATTCTTGCCCGGGTTTTCCCCAGATGGCTTTCATTTCCAATTCCCCAGTTCTTGCTAAATGCTTCATTAAGGTATGGTAATCTAGCAAAAGCCATCTTTCCTATTTTTAAACTTTCCCAGCAATATGAGAAATTGGCTTCCCATTTTCTCCTTCCTCATTATTCTCTATCGTGTCGTAATTTTCCCTGAACAAATTTGTATGCGGTATATTAAATTAATCCTCATCTGCTTAAAAGTTTTCTGTCATTGTTAAAACTAATTTGTCATGCATTCAAGAGATCATAATAATGAAAATGATTTTTCAACTCATTTCATTTTCTGCAGCTCCCTTACTGATTTCAATGTATCTTCACAATAGAATAAGTTTTGTTTTTCTTTCCCAGAAAAGGTCTCATACAGTATAGACTGGCCTTCAATTAACCGAGCACCACCTTGAAATTCTAATCCTCCTGCCTTCGCCTCCTGGATGCTGAGATTACAGACACATACCTCCGTGCCCAGTTTACAGGAGGCTGGGAACCAAATCCAGGGCTTCATACATGCTCACCAAATATTATATCAGCTGAGCTACAACCCATCAATAGAGGGATGGAAGCCAGAGTCTCTACAACTTGCCAGAAATTCTGAAAAGATATGTCATGACTCATCATACTGCTAATTGAACCCTTACTGTCTGCTCTGCGAGAGACTGTCCTTTTGCAAGGAGCAGCACATAACCACCCAGGACAGTGTCTCAACATAAATGTGTTACTTATACATGGAGGACTCTCATTTCAGTCCAAACGGATGGGGAAAGGGCTCATGGGGTCTTTTGGCCATTAATAAGCACTTGGTGAGGGGGTCACTGTCATTTGTGTGCCCACTGGTGAACTCAGCAGGCTCTGGCAAATAGTTTCACACTCGTGCTCATGAGAATAGCCCTAGTTAAACTCTGTGGGTCCCCACACAAAACAGTAAGACTTGTGTGTTGGAAGGGGACTTGTAGGAAAGAATGAGGAGGTGATGGAATGAGGGAGAGATTAGAGAGGAGGCGATGAAAGTAACCAAAATGCTATATGCCCATATAAATATAAATACATTTATATATGCAAATATAAGTAAATGGAGTTGATTTTCTATAACCGTATAGGAAAAGGAATTGTGGTAGACAGGACAATGTCAATGAATAAATAAATGTAATTAATATAAAATAATAAGATAAATAGTGAGTTTAATATAAGCCTTTATTAGGGATAGACTGAAAACAAGAAATACTTTAATAAATTACAGTTCAAAAGTTATAGTTCAGTATTTCTAAAGCCATTTTCCACTTAAAACTGTTCCCATGATTGACAATACTGGACGAGAAAGGAAGGAAGGAGGGGAGGAAGGAAGGAAGGAAGGAAGGAAGGAAGGAAGGAAGGAAGGGAAGAAAGAAGGAAGGAGAGAAAGAGCAGAAAGAGGAAGAAGTAAAGAAAGAAGAGATAGAGGAAGGAAGGAGAAAAGAAGAAAGAAATATCTAATAAATACAGGAAATGCTGGGCATCACATTGCCATGAATCCTTCTCCCTGCTCCTTGCAGACTGCTTTCATGCTCAGCCCCAGATAATATCCTCCAATAAATAAATTTGCTTCATTTTGTTGAAGGCACTAAACTTATTTGTGAGCATTTTTCCACAGTACATTGTATGCCACAAATCACCAATTTAAGATTCACAAAATCCCTTAATGAGTCAAAAAATGATTAAAAGTAAAAAGACACTTAAGATATTTCTACTTCACTGAACTCCCCATTTACAGAAGATACATTGCAGGCTGTCATCGTTTCCTCTAAACTAGACTTCCTGTAAATCTTGGGGCTTACCTTGCATAAGGATACATTCAGATTGTCAGCAAACATGATAGTTTTCCTTTGTCTCCTATCTTCACACAAATTAATGTTTTCCTTTATGCACAGCTTTTCAGCAGTGTCTCACTGATCCTTTTACCTGCTCCCTTGACAAGCCTATGCGTGGTGATATGTGCTGGGTTGGTGCTTTATTGAGATAGCATGCCTACATGGTGCCTGGAGCTCAGGGGTCATTATCTTGCTGCACAAGTAGAAAAAGGATGTTCCCAACGATGAGGAAGAAGTCTAGCCTAGGCCGTGTGTGTGTGTGTGTGTGTGTGTGTGTGTGTGTGTGTTCCCTTGCGTGTGAATGTGCTCCCCCATGTGTTTTCATGTGGAAGCCAGTCATCAGTCTCGACGGTCCTCCTCTATCATTCTTCTATCATTCTCCATGTTAATTTTTTCTTTTTTTAATTAATTTTTTCCATTTATTTTATGGAGCAACCACAGTTTCCCCTCCCTCCTCTCTTCCTGATCCCTTGCCTCACCTCCCATCTAGCCCTCCCCCACCCCATCCCTGCCTCTGTTCAGAAAGGGGCAGGCCTCCCATGGGAGTCAACAAAGCGAGGCACATCAAGTCAAGGCAGGATCAAGCTCCTCCCCCTGCATCAAGGCTGGGCAAGGCATCCCAGCCTGGGGAATGGGTTCCAAAAAGTCAGCTCAGGCACCAGGGACAGGTCCTGATCCCACTGTTTAAAACCCCACAAACAGAGCAATCTACACAATTGTCACGCATGCAGAGGGGTCTAGGTGGGTCCCACATAGGCTCCCTAGCCGTCGGTCAAGAGTTGGTGAGATCCCACTAGCTCAAGTCAGCTGTCTATGGGTTCTCCATCACGACCTTGAGCCCCCTGGCTCAAGCAATCCTTCCTCCCTCTCTTCAGCTGAACACCCGGAGCTCAGCCCAGTGCCTGGCTGTGGATCTCTGCATATGCTTCCACCAGTTACTGGATGAAGGCTCTCTGGTGACAATTAGGGAAGTCACCAATCTGATTACAGAAGAAGGCCTCTTCATGCACCCTCTCCACTATTGCTAGGAGTCTTAGCTGGGGTTATCCTTTTGGATTCCTGGGAGTTTCCCTGGTACCAGGTTTCTCCCTAACCCCAAAAATGCCCCCAATCAAGATATCCCTTTCATTACTCTCCCCCTCCATGCCACACCCAACTCAACCATCCTGATCCCTCAATTTCCATTCCTCCACCCCCACCCCCAGTTTATCCAGGAGATCTCATCCATTTCCTCTTCCCAAGGAAATCCATGCACCCCTCTTAGGGTCCTCCTTTTGCGCTCTACCACTGAGCTAAATCCCCAACCCAAATTTTTTGAGACAAGGTCTCTCACTGCACCTGGAGCTCACTGATTTGAGCAGAATAGCTGGTTGGTGAATCCCCAGGATCCGCTTGTTTCTACTACCATTACCCCCCAGCTCTGGGGTTACAAACATGAACTTCACTTTTTACATGGTTGCTAGGAATCCAAACTTCCAAACTCAGATCCTAATCTTCGCACAAGCACTGTGCCCATTAAGCCATCTGCCCACCACCCATTTTTTAAGGAAACTATATATATATATATATATATATATTTCCTTTAACCACATTAGTTCTTACTGTAACTGCAAATTTCATATCAAGCAAAAGGGGAAAATTCTAAATTTTGTCTTCTTTTTAGTCAACACTAAATGTTCAACTGTGAATACCTTTCTCTACTTTTCGTAATTACTTCTCAAGATTCTCTCCAGTGAGGTTTTGCTTCCAAGCGTTTTTCAGTTAATGAAGGAGATGACAGCGTTGCATCCCAGAGGCCAGCCATCCTCAGTCACGGTTGGGTTAGGATCAGTATTTGTTTTTAAAATCATACACAAGATTTATGAACCCCCACCCCACTTCAGGGATGGAGAGATGCTAACCGCATAAGTTGGTGTCTTAGTATCAGAGCACAAGCGTGTGTAAATTGGTTGTCATACTGCTGTGCACTAGATGCTATAAAAGGTAAAAGGCGACCTTGAATCCTGATGGACAGGATGCGGTCAGGTGACCTCGAGAACTTCTGAAATGCCCAGAACTTATATAAATTCACACTTCTTCTCTAGAACGTCATTTTTGTTTCCACCCTAAGGCATGATATCATTTAAATGCAGGAGGCTCCAGGTCAGCACACTGAACGCATAGAGTCAATGAATGTCTATATCCATCTGCGTGTGTGTGTATGTGTGTGTGTCTCTGTGTGTCTGTGTATGTGTGTGTGTGTGTACACAAGGTATGCACAAGTACATTTTGTGTAGAGGCCAAGGTCAACCTTGGATGTTATTCATCCCTTAGGAGTTTTTTGAGCGAGCACTGGGATTCCAAGCTTGCACCAGGACACCAGCTTTTCACTTGGACGCTAAGGATAGAACTCAGGCCCCAAGCTCGCATGGAAAGCACTTCACTGACAGAGCCGTCTCCCCAGTCCTACCTCCAACTCCTAAAGTAGAAACTACCATCTTGTCGATTATTTAGCACACAGTAAATATGCAAGAGTTATTATTTTTTAAGGAAAAGAAATCAAGTGTGGTGGTTGTCAGCCAAGAGCATTTGGGAAGCAGGGAGATTGAGAATTCAAGGCCAATCTCAACTGCATAGCAAGACCCCCGATGCCGGGGTGGTGGGCAGAGAAGAGAAGAGGGTAGGAGAGGAAGGAGAAGGAAGAGGGGAGGGGGAAGGGAGAGGGAGGGAAAAGGGAGAGGGAGGGGAAAGCCAGCTATTTATTTAAACCAACTAGTCAAGCCAATTTGTAATGATGAACAAGACACTTGCTCAAGGAAAGAGGTGTTGTGATATTTCACCTTCATGTGAACTCCAAGTAGAAGGTGGGAGGATGATCTCCAAGGGAACAAAACAACAAAAGGGATTCCTGGGGATCTCAGAAAGAAGAAAGAAGTGTAATATTCTTTTCTCACGTGCAATAGGTGCAGTAAACATACACGTGTGTGTCCATGTTCATCTGTGTAGGGGCACATGTATGTGTGCGTGCATGTGGAGGCCAGCGATGTCATCTGCAATAATTCTTAACTTGTACATTGAGGCAAGGACTCTTGTTTGAACCCTGAGCTCCCCAGTTTATCTAGTCTCTCTAGCTAGTTTGCCATGGGGATCCCAACTCCACCTGCCATGCACTGGGATGAAAAGGAGACATCCACAAACACTGGGCACCTACATGGGTACTGAGGGTGGAAACCCCAGTCTTTATGTTCGTACTACAAGATTTTCACCTCCTGAGCCACTGCCCTCACCCAGGATCGTAATACTCTCCTGGCCATTTCCATTCCTAATGATTTATCCAAGCATCTGTGGAGGCCCGGCTACCCTCACCTGAGCTACTTTTTGCATTTCTTTGCATCCCAAGTGTTCTCAGATCAACCCGCACTCCAGCCAAAGCTCCTCGCCCCAGAGAGTTCATGGGGTAAGGACTTAGCTAAAAGGAACAGAGCAAAGAATTTATCCATAGTCTTCTCAATAAGCTTGCATCTAGTCACCTGGTGCTGGGACGCAGATGCCACTCAGACCTGGAAATAATGCAGAAACAATACAGCTAACAGAGCGTGTTTGCCCATCAGGTGAGCAAACACTGAGAACCAACCAGGTTCCTTTCTTCTTTTCATCCTGATTCTTGGCTTCAGTGTTCTCGTCCATTTTGCTTTTTTCCACCCCATTAAATCCCTTTCACCATGTTATGTTCTTCAGCGTCTTTGGGGTCCGATGCCCTAAACTCTCCTTGCTCCATCTAAGACTCCACATCAATGCTCTGCCCACTGCATCCTTTGCCAATGAACCCCCAGTGCCTTCTCTTCCGCTGCTGTCTCCTCTTTCTTATCCCCCATCCTAGGACTGCCCACCCTCCTCTCCTTTCTTCCCTTTGCCCTGTCAGTAGGACCCTGAGGGTGGCTGTGAATTCACCAGGAATACTTCATTCTCTCCTCTCATCTTGATGGGGTCTATAGCCAGTTCTCCTGTTGCTCAGAGATGTGGAGGCAGTTGCTAAGAGACAGAGAAACGTCATTACCTGGCCCTCGAGGAAGAAAAAAAAAGGGAAGCAATAAAGAGAGAGAGGAGGGGAGAGAGATGGCGGGAGGGGGAAAGAGGGAGAGAGGGAGGAGGGAGGGGACGATCTGGCTCTGGCGGAAGCCACACACCAAGGCAGCCTCAGCACCAGCTGAGTTTCCCAAGAGGCATTCAGATTCTGTGAACTTTCTAAGCATCCTCTCTCAGATTTCCCTTCAGCGTAAAAGAAGGGGCACAGGGACCACAGGACAGGAAAACGTGGAAGATGCTGGCCTGGGATCCAAGAGACGTGGAAGAGGAAAGTCGGGGGAGGGGAAGAGCCCAGTAGGCAATCTGTTCGGAAGCTAGCAAGCAAAGGAGCAGGGATTCCAGGATGAGGGAGGCAGAGCCGTTTGTCTGCTGCAGATTGATGTCTGTGTCCTTGGAACAGAGTGAGTAGTCTCCCGAGGGCCTGTGGGAGGATAGCAGGAGCAGGAGACCCTGAGGCTGAGAAAAATAAGTCTGTATGAGGGGGCACCAGGGTGATTTCCCGGTGGTGAGACTGATGCTCTGAAGCAGTGGAGAACAGGGTGGGAGAGGACTGAGAGAATAAAGGGGTGGGGGTTGGAGGGGCAAGTGAGGACAGCAGGTGGGTAAAAGAGAAGCTGGGGCCACAGAGGGTAAGGGATGAGCAGTGGGGTGGGGCCCTGGTGGGATGTGGGTCTCCATCCCTGTGCCAGACCAAGTATGTGTGTGGGCTTAAGAGGGAGACTGGGAGCTGAAAACTGGAACATAAAAGAATGCTGAGGTCGGGGCTGTGCTGTGCTGTGAAAGATGCAGGGGGCACACTGGAGAGGGGGCTCTGCAGGAGTGTGCAGAAAGAAGCTGGAGGGGAAACTACAAAAGTGTGAGAGCGTGTGTGTGTGTGTGTGTGTGTGTGTGTGTGTGTGTGTGTGTGTAAGAAAGAGAAGGGGGGAGAGGTTGAAAGTGTTTGAGAAGGGTATACAAACCACCAGAGCTTGGATGCATGCTTTTCTTAGGGAGTTGTTCAGGGTGGAGTGCTTGGTGCTCACCGGGGTGGAGCTATGAGCAATAGAAAAGAAAAAAAAAATGCAGCCAGCTCCGGAGAGAAAGCTGGGAGGATTTCAGGTCAGGTGGATATAGACAGTAGGTGATTGGAGTCAGGCTCTGAGTTCACCGTGGTCCTCATCTGAAAGACCGCGAGCAAAGAACTTTGTGGTTGGGAACAGATAGGTTCAAAGAAGAAGTGAGAAAGAAAGGCGGGAGGTAAGACAAAGGACCTAGGTAAGAGGGCAGGGATGTAAGGACCCTCGGGTCCTCTGCCTGAATGCTTTTCTTGTCAACAGAGCAGTTCTGCCTCTGCCTGCTGAGTGCACAGCTATGGTGACCTCTTGAAGACACAGATAATGCTTTCCCAACTGACCCCTACCTGAGCCTCCAGAACTCATGGCTTTTTCCAGATTCAGTGGCCCAGACACTGGGTGTCACTTGGGACTTAGCCCTCTCTGGGCAGCAAATAGCAGCCCTTGAAATTCCAGAGGCCAATGAGACTAAACAGCCAGGCTTTCAGGAGGCCATGGGAACACACTTCTCCAAGGCCCCTTCCGAAATCGCTGGCCCTAGGTGTTTTCTGAACTCATGCCCACCAGACCCCCAGGAGAAACAGCCTCTGGAGATCCAGGTGCAATCCTGCCCTCTTAATCAGTCCCAGACCTAGGACAGAGCTTAAGCTTTCTTAGAAGAGGTGCCAGGACCTTTAAAGGCCACCTTTCATCTCTCTCACATCCTGCCATCCACCTCTCAGACACAGCACCAGGACGAAGCATCCAGCAGTCATGGGTGACCGGGCCACAAAAGATCTGCAGGGATGCTCACAGGACCTGCTGACAGCTGCTCCAGCTTCATCCTTGTTCCCCTCATTTCTCAAGCTTTGATCATCCCGCAGACCCTGGGGTGTCTCAACTGAGTCCTTGCTCCCCAGACCCTACAGAGGGATGTCCTGTGGATCTTAGGAAGTCCTTGGGTGCTTAGAGGCTCCCAAAGAAGTCTTAAGCCATGATGGCATGCTCTCAGAAGCCCCACCTTCCCAACTCAGGCCTCTAATGTAGCAGCCTCCCTGTACCTTGACTGTTGAACCGAGGGACACAGCCCTCATGGGCTCCCTACAGCATTGCTGCTGCCAGCTGCCAAAGATGGGCGACACCTGGGCCCAACTTCCCTGGCCCGGGCCTCCCCACCCAGCCTTGCTACTGGTCTTCTTCCTCTTGGCAGCTAGGGTGATACACTCTGACGCTGGTACCAGCTGCCCAGTCCTTTGTACATGTCATAACCAAGTAGTGGACTGTAGTAGTCAGCGGCTGTTCTCCGTACCCCCGGACCTGCCAATGGACACCCGCAATCTCAGCCTGGCCCACAACCGCATTGCGGCGGTGCCGCCGGGCTATCTCACATGCTACATGGAACTCCGAGTGCTGGATTTGCGCAACAACTCCTTGGTGGAGCTTCCCCAGGGCCTCTTTCTTCATGCCAAGCGCTTGGCGCACCTGGATCTGAGCTACAACAACCTCAGCCATGTACCAGCTGACATGTTCCGGGAGGCTCACGGACTGGTGCATATCGACCTGAGCCACAACCCCTGGCTGCGGAGGGTGCACCCCCAGGCCTTCCAGGGCCTCGTACATCTCAGAGACCTGGATCTCAGCTATGGTGGCCTGGCTTTCCTAAGCCTTGAAGCCCTGGAGGGCCTCCCGGGGCTGGTGACACTGCAGATCGGGGGTAACCCGTGGGTGTGCGGCTGCACCATGGAGCCCTTGCTGAAGTGGCTGCGGAATCGGATACAGCGCTGTACAGCGGGTAAGGGAGGTGACTGGACTGGTCATGGGAGGGAGGGTTTGCAGAAGTAATGTCTCCCCACCCCCGCCAAAAAAAGGTAGTGATATTGTGTGCCCTCATCTTTGTATGCCCCTCTTTTGTTCAGCAAGTATTTGTTGACTATATAGGACACATGCTGAGTGCTACAGAAATTCATTTGCTAAAGAATTAGATTCCCCCTTGCCTGTGTGGTACCTATGATCCCAAAGAAGGCACACAGCAATCAAAAAAAGGGAGAAGTTGGTCATTGGTGACATTTGCTGAACTTCTGCAGAGTGAGCTGAGACCCTGGGTTATATTATCTCAGTGAAACCCCTTTTTTATTGTTCCCATTCTACGGGTGAAGAAGCTGAGCTGTAGAACCCTAAGAAGGCTTGCCTACAGCCGCTCACTGAGAAATTGGCAGAGCCGTAGATAAAAACACATTCATCTCACTTCTACTCTACCTCCCGTCAGTGCCGAGAAAACCCTGAAAGAAACAATCATGACTAATCCTATTTATTTTCGTACTTACTATGTGCCAGGCCTTATTCTAAGCATATTTCATGTGTTGGCTCCTCTTATCCTCATAAGAACCCTAATGAGGAGGAAACAGACGTACAGAAACATTTTGTAGCTTGGTCAGAATCACACAACTACCATGCGTGGAGTAAGGACTCAAATCCTAGCAGTCTGGCTGTTCTCTGGCCATACTGTCAGGAATCAGGTACTGGACTAAGTAACCTGCTCTGGGCAGGACAAGTGGCCTTAGCAAATCTTTAAGGTTTACGCATGGGGTGGGCATTAGGGGAGAGGGACCAGAGACACTGTAACTGTAGAGTCCCAACCAGAGAGTGGGCTGAGGCCTAAATGGCTAGCATCACGGAGGGGAATGGGTCCTGGTCCCATCCAGTGGTATTGAGACCTGGCCCAGAGGCAGCCAAGTTTAGCCGTGGCCCGGGTCACCAAATGCATTTATGGTACAGCACCCAGCCTTGGCCTAAGTATCGGGCATCAGAACAGGTGGAGCTGCTGGAGCCCCATCCCAGGAATTCCCTAGAGCCTGAGTTCAGTATACCCAGGAGGAAAAAAGAAACAATGCTGAGTGAGGCGAGAGAGAGGACTGAGTGGGGAGCCCAAGACTAAAATAACTTAGGGGGGCTGTGGGTCACGATTCCAGTGTTTCCACAGAGCTGTGGGAGGAAGTTCTCCAGTACCAAAATAGCTGGAGACTGAGAAGGGATGATGGTGGGGACCAGGATGGGAAGGCTGCCTAGAGCCATCTCCCTACCAGCCCAATCTCTCCGCAAGCTGTGCCCCCCCATCACTATTGGTAGAAAGAGCCTTCTGGGGCACACAGCTCTCTCATCATAGTAGGGATTCCTCTTCTGCTGAGATCTCTGGGGCCCGGCTTCCCTGCAGAAAGCCTGGCTGCCTCAGAGAGGAGATGAGACCAGCCCCAGTCATTGTAGACTTATATATCAATTCAGGCAAGAGACCTGAGCTCTCAGCAGGAGTGGGAGACCCAGTTCCCATATGCGGAGGCTTATGTACGAATGCAGGCAAGGGACTCAAACCTCCAGGAGACCAGGAGACTGGAGAATCTCAAGTCCCAGCAGTATAGCCTCAGACATCAATGCAGGTCGGGCATCTGAGCTCTGGAGAAGAACAGTGGTTGTCTTCAGGTCCCTCCTTCTCCACAGAGAACGGGTTACATTTCCTCTTAGAGGCCAGATCTTCCCAGAGTATGTAGACCTGGGTAATACCATCCCTTTAAACATTTTTTTTTATCACTTCCTCTCTTTTCTCCTAGTGAGATTCTCCTGTTACCTATGCTGGGAGACAGAATTCAAACATACACTTGAGAGAGCTACTGGGATACAATCTGATATCGAGACTGATCTCTTGATTTCCAGAGAACTTTGTCAGCCCATAGGCTCCCAGCCTGTGTGCCCTCAGCCTCCCTTACCCGGCCTGCGTTGTTTCACTGCAGGTTTACATGCGTGCGCAGTTAACTCTGCAAGCTGATATTGTCTGGTTTCCAGCAGAGAGCTTCTTGTGAGTCAACTCTAGACATGACCAGGACCTGATCAGAGTCTAGGGTCCTGTGAAAACAGCCTCCTGGGATTGACTCAACCCGTGACTTGGGGAAAAATGCATTCTTATTCCAATAATGAACACACACACACACACACACACACGCACACGCACACAATTTCTAAGACTAGCAATATGAATGTATACCCATCTGTCTAAAGGATCAATCCAGGCCACCACTTTGTTCTTTGCCCTCAAAAACTCTGTAATGAGTAGGTAGCACTGACACAGCCTGTATTTTAAAAACTATAATTTTTTTAAAGCCTCACATTGACTCACTTGGAAAATTTAGATCAGATTATTCCCTGCTTATAAAGGTGACACATGAGAGACAGAAAGGAAAAGATAAACAAGATTTGACCAAGGTTAGAGCTCAATTAGTATTTCCATCCTGACCCAGGAGTTAGCGCTGAAGCTGCTGCCCAGAGCTGTAGATGAAAATGCCTTGGAAGGCCACTCTTACTTCCAAAACAGACTTAGGTTAGACCACTGACAACCATTGTGCATTTGTTGAAGTGACCCTAAATGATGGTTCCACAAGGCCAGGGAGAAAGGCTATCACATCAAAAGAGCAGCTTCTTCCCTCAGATGTCTGAGTATAGAACATGGCTCCGAGCTGATGGAGCTGTGGTCATTATAAAAGGCACACCCTTTCCCTAATGCCTAGTATGCCCCAGAAGCTTTTGTGCACTGTAACTCTCTGGATCCTGAGTACAATTGCAAAAGGCAGATATCATGATGATTGTCTCTTGGCAGATACAGAGGGACTAAGTACCCAGAGCCACACAACTGATGAGAGGTGAAGAGAGTCACACTCAGGTGATAACTCCAGTGGCTTCGCTCTTGACTGGATTATCCGGAGAAAGCTCATGAGTTAGTTTTCAAACAAACAAGACACGAGGCTTTTACGTTAAAGTCCCACATCCGTTCAAGAAAGACCCGCTGAGTGCTTACTACGAAGGGATGCTCTTCTGAGGCTGCTGTAGGAGAAGCATAGCTTCAAGGGAGGAGAGACAGTAATAAAACCGTCAGGCAAGCACACCATAGAGGACAGCAAAGTAGGCATGCTAGGGAATGCAGGGAACCAAGGGAAGGAAGTGAGAGAGGGGACTCCACAGAGACTTAGAGGAGAATCTTCATCACAAGGGGCAAATACAGAGGTCCCCCTTCCTAGCTAAGAGGAGACATGCTTGGGGCCGTGGAAGAGTGATAGAGACATACGCATTGGGAGCAGAAAAAGCTAAGCAAAATGAAGGTCTGGGGAAGAGTTCTTGGCACCCTAAAGGGGCTGTTGGCTTCCTCTCTGTGTGAAAATGAGAAGCCAAAAGAATATATAGAGAAGTAAGTGATGTGTCCAGATTTCAGGCTCCATGTGTCACAAAAGTCCCAGATCCACCATTCGAAATCATTATAAGACTTCCCACAGATAACCCTATGAGCAGCCTTTTTCCACATCTATAAAAATAAGCAAAAATGCTTTGTGGATTATTGAGGTGATGAGTGTATTTGAGGCACATTGAAGAAACACAGTGACTCTCTGGAAGGGGCAGGAGACTCTCTCATCCCTTCTCGCCCACAGGAGCCTTACCCTGCCTGGGTTCTCTATTGCAGATTCTCAGCTGGCTGAGTGTCGGGGCCCCCCTGAAGTTGAGGGTGCCCCCCTGTTTTCACTCACTGAAGAGAGCTTCAAGGCCTGCCACCTGACTCTGACCCTAGATGATTACCTCTTCATCGCCTTTGTGGGCTTTGTGGTCTCCATCGCTTCCGTGGCCACCAACTTCCTCCTGGGCATCACGGCCAACTGCTGTCACCGCTGGAGCAAGGCCAGCGAGGAAGAGGAGATTTGACACCTGTGCCTCTCATCCCTCCATGCTGCTGCCACTGCTGCTGACCACTGCACACCTTGGATCACGGTGCCCTGGCCACTTCCATCACAGCTCAAACAACGTTGGGAAACCAACATTGTATGAGCATCTTATCCACCTTGGGCCCGGCACTGTGCTAGCACCTGGGAATGAAAGACAAATCCAACCCAGTCCCTGCCCTTGAGGTACTTACTTTTAATAAAAGAAAGCAGTTCCAAAACACAATTTTATGGCAAAATGCCAGTGCTCTGAGCACAGTGTTAGGGAAGCCCAGAGGAGAGTGCCTCAAAAAGCCCAAGAAGAATTGCAAGAATGATCTGCTAAGTAGCTAGAGAAAGTTTGGCACAGCAAATGGCAGAACACACAATGCAGGAAATGTTGAGAGCCACTCACTATTCCTTGTGGCCTAAGGGTATAGAGGAGGTATAGACAAAAGCAAAACTTTCCCTCTGACAGCCAGTTTTTCAGTCCCCACGGCTGCCTACCATTGCGCTCCAGGAGTGTGATGCCTCCCGTGCCAGATCCTTGATCTCCTCCCACTAGCAGCTTTGGGGTGAAAGGACCTCCCAGTGACTTTCCTGATGGTAAAACAGGTTGAGAGTAATGACCCTCAGCACCCTTCCTTCTTTCTATCCCTGTCTCTGCCTCCGACTTAAGGCTTGTCTTCAAAGAGAAGGCAGAAGGCCCCACAACGAAGGCAGCAAAAGTCTTGGCACCCTGGGATCCCAACTGTGTAACTGTTCTTTCCATGGTGCTTACACCAAAGGAACTCACCAGGAAATTGCACTGTAAGGCTCAGATCCTAGCATGTTGATACCCAGGGCAGGAGGACAAAGTCACCACATTCACAACCATGGGACTGTATGTCTTTTCTTCTAAGCAGCTCACTCATTTGAGCATAAAGGAAGGAGCGCTATTCATTGCTGATTCTTGCTAGTGTCCGGCAGTGTGCTAAGCTCCCTCAACAGTTTCCTTTCACACACACAACAGCTCTCTCGGGGATTCAGTGTTCCCATTTTGCAGATGAGGTCACCAGGCTCAGAATAAGGATAAGGTAACATGCTATGTCATGATCAAAATACAATCTGTCTTCTCCACCACAATTCTTTCTAAAGCTCCATATATTCAGATTCAAAGCACCCTAATGAAGTTGCTGATATGGACCAGGTATTCTTCTGGGCATGCTTATATTTTCTGATTCATCTCTTTCCATTCTCATTGACCGAGTTTTTACTGTTCCCACTTTGTAGTTGAATTTATTGTAGAGAGCTGGGCGACTTATCCAACTTGTCTGTGCAAACAAAGAATATGGCCGTTGTCTCCACTGAGGAAATCTGTATCTAATCAGGACTCTGTGGAAACGCGATCTCCACCATCTTTGCTGTCATCTTCATCTTCCTCATTCTGTGTTGTCAGCTTTCATCACGATCTTCCCTGTCTCCTTGGACACTGGAAAGGCCAGGGAGCTTCTTTTGCCTTCCTCTCCTTGACTTCTCGCACTGCGGTGTGGGAAACTAATCCAAACACTGGTTTACAGATAGGAAAGGAGAAGCTCGGGATTGAGTCTAAATCCATCCTAATGCTGGACTCAGTTCTAATCCAAACACTGGTTTACAGATAGGAAAGGAGAAGCTCGGGATTGAGTCTAAATCCATCCTAATGCTGGACTCGGTTCTAATCCAAACACTGGTTTACAGATAAGAAAGGAGAAGTTTGGGACTGAGTCTCACTCCATCCTAACACTGGACTCGGTTCTGCTGTGCTTCTCTTTCCAGTGTTTCCTTGGGCATTTGGGGGAAAAGAATGACCTAGAAGCCTGCACAACAGAAGTAACAGAACCCTAAAATTCAACAGTCATTAGCACAATAATCACAAAAAACACTAAAAGGCAGTAAAGCCCAGCTGTGTCCAGTTGTGCTCACAGTCAGGCTGTGCCAGCCTCTAAAACAGAGGCAGCACAAGGGACAGCTAAACAGAAGACACCACCTTAACCATGTATGAGTACATCGTTAGAACTGCTGACTGTGTTGACAGTCATTTTTTTTTCAAACAGATCTATGAAAAGCAAGAGCTGTAGCTCCTACTGTGGGTTGTCTTACAAGAGAAACAAGGGATCTGAGAAAATGATAGGTGAGGTCCTCAGAAGAAGAAGGGGAGACTTAAAGCCCAGTCTTGTCGGCAAGGCTGGCTTGAATGAGAATAAAAACAAGAGCTTTCCATTTACTCCAGACCCAGCAAGTATCCATCATCCACCTTCCAGGTAGCCCTAAAATGCTTGGGGGAGGAGATTATGCCATCTTCCGTCTCATCTGCATTGATCTAATCAATCAAAATAGCCCCCCAGCAGCTTCTCCCCTCACTCTTGCTTATACTGTCTAGGCCAGAGCTCTGCTTCTATGAAATATGACATAGACCTATTCCCTGCTCTCCCTGTGGCCCAACTATGGCCAACAATGGTGGATTTCAGCTACCATCCGCCAGTTAAGTTCATCACCTACAGTATTCTTGAAAGGAACTTTTAGAAATAGTATTCCTGATTTTTTTAGAAAAAAAATCATTTATCTTTCCATAGAGGAACACCATGCTCACTTACAGTAATCTCCTGAGCACTACTGTTTGCTGAATTATAGTTAACATATTTTAAGATATACTATTCTGTTTTGCATAGAATTAGAACAAGACGAGACACCAAATGCCTCCTGAGATCAAGTGTCCTTTCGAGTGGCACAATTTGATCTCCATTAATGGCAAAGACTTCTAATCAAGATATATATCAAGAAAATGTCTCTCCAACTTCTAGAAAGTCCCCAGTTAACTAAGGCACGAGAAGGGGAACATCCAGCCTCCATACCAACATGGGTTCCACTCCCACCACAGTCCTGTTCAGGCTGCTGTCAGCACTAAGTGTCTAGAGAAAATAAAACAATTCTTGTTGCAAATGTTTGCATATCCTGGTAACCACAAACCTATTATTATGTTCCCATGGCGTTTCACTTAGTTTGTTCTACACCGGCTAGCATGATGGGCATTTGTTTGTCCATCTGTATATCTGTGGTTCACTTGTGTTGGTTATCTGCTGACTTGGAGAATATTCCTTTGGAACTTGAGTTCAATTTTCAGACACAATCCACTCAGCTACAGGTTGATACACAAATATGGACCCTACCCACTTGTCTGGCTGCACAGGAAATATGAAAAGAACCAATGTTGTAATTGAAACAATCTACTGAACACCTACCTGGCTCCTTCCAACTTCCCTCTGTCTTCCTCTATCCCCCAGACACTTGTCCCATTTGCAGAAGTTTCCTTTATGTTGTGTCTGAAGATATTAGGTCATAAATAACCAACAAGATTATGGTTTCCAGGGTCCAGACAAGAAAACTTTTCTTTAGAAAAGATCCCATGTCCACATCACACCATTCTGGACCATGTATCCTCAAGAAACCACTTCCTTTTTTCATTCTTACTAGGATTCCCATGGAAACTTGAGGAAATAGGTTGCCCAGAGATGCTATAGAGTTTCATGGTCTCAGTTAAGGACTTGTTGTAAAGGAGTTGGAGAGTTCAGTACATGCATTTCATCCCAACCTTTGGGAAAAGCCAGCAGCTGCATTTCTCCGTAGACATATTCTCTCCCATTCTTTTCAGTTGTAGGAGAGCACAAAGAGATACCTTTGTTCATTCCTCAAAGCTAGGAAACCTTGTTTGCTTTTGTGGACCCAAGAAGGAGGCAAAAGGAAGAAAGGGAGGCAAGACCCAAGGGCCTTTTATAAATCACAGTGATGGCCAGGAGCTGGGTCCGTAAACCTCTCAGTTCTCCTAAGCCTTGTTGTTTGGTGGTGGGAGGGCTGGGGAGGAATAGGGAAGATGCCAATCTTTGTATGGAAATTATTTTATAACCATGCACTTTTGTAAATGGAAAGAATTTTTCATAATTGTACATTAATAATAAAAAGTGTATAGTTTAACTAATTTTTCTAAAGAGTTGTGAAGAGGAAGGAGGGTGGAGGCAGAGAAAGAAAGATAGAGAGGAGCTAGGCAGAACCAAAAGAATGTGTGTCAAAATATACACACGAAAGGTCTATGGGAGGAATAGATGAGAATAATTAAGAGATGTGCCAGCCACGGAGGGGCATGTGTGGGGGTAAAGACACATCGCAGAAGCCTATTTCTACCAGGCGAAAGAAAAAAAGAGTACATGCATTTCTTTATGCACATACCCCCTGTGTGTAGGCATATTTTGGTATCTGAAATTAAACAAAGCAGAGAACATATGTTTTAGACATGTTGGTGTTTGCAGTTTGGGTCATCCATAAAACATGCCAAGGCAAGTGGGAGTGCTCGCCTAATTAGCAACGCTGAGGAGCATGTGCTAGGGAGATGGCCCATGCCAACCACACGGATAAAAAGACAGCAACGGATATCCAGGTAAACTTACTGTGCGGCTGCTGCTGTTAAGTACTAGGTGTGGGTTCACTCACTTAATTTTCAAGAACCCAAGATAAAATCTAAGTATAGTGGCCCATGCCTGTAATCCCAGCACTCAGAATCATGACAGCCTAAGCTATATAAAAAGACCTGGTCTCAAAACAACATAAAGGAAAAAGCTAAATCCTAGTATCATAGCCACATGGTATATAGAGAAACTTAGACCTGAGATGTATCAGATTAATGTTCACATAGAGCTTGTAACTAGCAAGAATGGGGGACAGTGACATACTGCATGTGACCTCTGGCTTCCCAGGATAAGAAACACAAAAGTATTTTAGGGAGCTGCAGTCTTAATCAGAAGCAAGCCTTCAATCACAGAAGCCCTCTATTGTGACTGTCCTCTTGGTATGCATGGAGGATTGATTCCAAGATGCCCCCTCTTGCATATCAAACCCCACGGTTGCTGAATCCCTTGGATGTATGCTTTCTTCATATCTTAAGTCATCTCTAAATTATCTATAACGCCTAATACAGAATAAACACTCATAGTCACTGTAATGTACTGCGCACAGGATGGAAGGAAGCCATCTACTCAGAATTCAGTACCGAAGCAGCTGACTTTTTAATAGTTTTGACCCTTAGTTGGTTGAGTCCATAGATGGGGAACCTGCAGCTAGAGAACACCAACTCTACAGGGTGACAGAAAATTGAAGAACATGGACTGGCAAGATGGCTCCTCAGGTAAAGGTTCTTGCCGTCAAGGCTCAAGAGCTGAATCTGATCCCCAGGACCCACGTGATGGTGGAAGGAGAGAACCAACTTCCACAGATTGTCCGGTGACCTCCACATGCATGAGTTGCGCACGCACACACACACAAATGAATAAATAAATAAACATATATAAATCAATGTGATATAATAAGAACATTGAAGTGTGCTGAGTGAAGCAACTAAGATGCTCTTGGCTTTAATAATTGCATTTCTCCAGGCAGCTTACTGTATATAAGGTATTTAACAGGTAACCCCAAAATGTCAACAGAGTAAACATTTGTTTACTAGAACATTTAGCACAGTAAACTTATTTATTACTCATGTCATTCCAATGCCTGTCAAAGGCTCTGCTCCACACAGTCATTCAGAGACCCAAGATCCTTCCCTCTTGTGGATCTCCCATTTTTGATGCCTCTTCTGAATCCTCTGCATTGTGAAAGATCTCCAGAGAGATTTGGAAAGTCAAAGCTGAAAGTATTGAACAATTCCAGCTCCTTACTTCAAGGGTATGGACTTTCTATGCATCTAAAAGGCAAAGAGAAGACTTGGGTTACCATTGCCAGTTGTAACATGGTCTGCAGTTATGTAGACAAAAGTTTCTGTCCCACCTGGTCCCACAGCTGTTCAGTCCCAAAAAAGTATACAGTCACCAAATACCTGTTTCTGTTTCCTCTGCACAGCACAGACAGCTCAAAGTAGATCACCGATGATCCTGTTCTCACCATAAGGCCTCCTAGTG
This sequence comes from Ellobius talpinus, assembly GCA_001685095.1. Taxonomy (NCBI): domain Eukaryota; kingdom Metazoa; phylum Chordata; class Mammalia; order Rodentia; family Cricetidae; genus Ellobius; species Ellobius talpinus. Next base: position 32,074 of record LOJH01003761.1, read on the forward strand.
AACCAGTGACCTAGGAACAGCAAAGGAAGGTTATTTGCCTACCAAACCCTCTCGCTGTACATACGCCCAACACACACTGGCAGCACAGGATCAGAATAACAGCTCATTAAAACCATAGTTTGGAACAAAGGAGTCACACAGAATCTTTAGGTCTGTTACAAGTGTGGAATCCTACTGGGAGAGCATCTTAGAAGCCTGAGGTTACTCAGCTTTTACAGCCAGCCTCCTGCTGGTGCAAGTGACCCGGCCAGAGATCTGTTTTAGGGCTCCAGAGTTAAAATATTTTTGAAACCAGGTTTATGCTTCCTAAGCAATTTACTTCCTTTTAAATGTTAGTAAATTTTGCTCTACTAATTTTCTATAAGTTTTCCATTTCAACACATGTATAAAGGTCTTTCCGAAAGGTGTTTTCAGGCTCACCTTGGTGTTTTGTTTTCCTCCTCCATCCGTCTCTCCCCTCTGCCTCTCAACACTGCAACCATCTGAAGCACTAGTTAATGAGGGAGCATCCCTGTTCTTAGTCCCCTCCAACTGACTAACTGGCTTTAACTTGCTACCTTGTAGTTTTGGCTCCTTTAGTTCCAGAAATACCCAGCTTTTCAGCATTTTCAGTGCCTTGTTTTGCTTTTTTTACTTTCTCACACTTTTCACCTCTTCTCTTTTTATTCAGTAAATGTTACTTGAGTATTTTAAGCTCTCGAAAACTAGTTAAACCATTTAGAAACCCATTTTGGATCCATTTGATCTGAATCCACAACAAGTTATACAACATGGGACTCCATGAAGATAATGAAACACCTTGTTGAATATATTCATGACAAGAAATGAGGGAAGTAAGGAGGAACGGACTACCAAGCTACAGAGTGAACCTGTGGCATTGAGATGATAGAAGGTCTACCAGATGGCTGAAGGGATGGCTCAGAGGGTCAGGATGTTTGTTACCTGATGACTCACATAGTGGAGGGAGGAAGCTCACACACCACACACATACACATACATACACACAAGCACACACATACACACACGCACACACTCATGCACACACACACATATGCACACACACACCAAATAAATTAATATGAAAGAGAATGGGAGAGAGAGAAGAAGGGAGAAAGAAAAAAGTAATGAAGGAAAGAGAAAGGCTACAACAGGAACAGGTCTACACTGGAGTAACTCACAACAGGGTGGAGAGTACAAGGTGGTTTGCAGGGGAAAACATTGCTGACCCCCATTTCCAACTTACTGGACCTGGACAGCAAAGATCATGGCTTAGAATTTGCTATGTAGAGCAACCTGGCATGAAGCTTTCAATGATCCTCCTGCTTCTGCCTCCCAAATGCTGGAATTATGGGTGTGTGTCACTATGTCAGGAAATAAAACCAATTTTCTTTTTATAAATGCCAGTGTGACAAGGTTGCAAGAAAAAGAATATCAGCAGGTGTCTCTCCCACTTTATGTTTAGTTCATGAAAACCTTCAAGAGGACACGGCATGAAGTCCTACAAATATGCTAATGTGGCTAAAATTTGCAATATTAAGGAATCATGTTCCTATGGCTAAGCCAATATTACTATATGTATACATTAAAACACAAAGATCCTTGTATATGAAAATTAAAACCCACAGCAATTAAAAGACTTGACACAACAAAACTATCTGGCCAGGGGTTTGCTTCCCCTATAAAAGGTAATATGTACCTTCATTGAATCAAGAACATTGACAAACCTTCTGTGTGAATGCAGGGGAAACGGGTTCTGAAGGGATACTGGGTTGATATGAATGGAGGATTTGGGGAACATGTTTTGATGGGGGATGTGATTTTGAGACACTAGATATTGAGAGAGAACACAACAGAATAATCAAAAATACCTCCCAATGTTTCTTTGTTTTTCCTTCAGATACACTCAGAAAGAACCAAATGAGGAAAAGATAGCTTAATTCTATTTTTAAGAATGGGAGCAACAGATAGTCAACAATCAGTAAATCAGGAAATTCCAACGAGTCGTTGGAAGTGGGACAAAGGAAGCAGACATACAAACAAATGCACAATGCCAGGGAATAGCCCAAACGTGAGCACTCAGAGATAGGGGTGGAGAAAATGGAACAGATAGCCGTGCTTCAGACAGAGGACAGTGTCACTCTGGTTGTCCCAGTGGACTCTCACCTGAGCATGCAGCTCCAGGGACAGGAGTTTATAGCAAACACAGCAGTGATGTGCCACAGGCAGAACATGATCCCAAAGCTGATCACAGAAGTACAGCATCCCTCAGCTGAGGACAAGGATGAAAACTCAAGAAACACACGATAACTGAGACAGGTTTGATGGTTCTTGAAGCAGAAATATATTATATATTATATTATATTTATTATATTATATTATATAGAAAAATGAGAACAAACTTCTTGTCTCAGCTGAGGAATGATAGTTACTTTGGTGTGTTGGTCCTCTCAGCGTGACAACTGTGTAAGAACACAAAACCACTATAATTTCTGTACCACACACAACCCAAGTACTTACAATATCTTGTTGATAATTTATCATCACTGTGGGAGACAACCACTAATGAGAAATACAGAGCATGCACTAAGGAGCCATACTGCCTGGGTTCAAGTCCCAGCACTGCCCCTTGCCAGACATGTGACTTTAAGCAGGTGATGTTATCTTGTGCCTGAGTTTGGCTGCTTGTAAATGTAATAGGATTTGGTACCAACTTCCTAGGTCCTCCAGGAAGTGTAAAGGAAGCCCCAAGTGGAAAGAACAATGCCTAGGTCGAGTGATATTCAATCAGCAGCAGTAGCTGTTATGATCATCCCTCTTTTTCGGGGAAACAGTTAGAAGCTGAGAGAAGCTGAGAGATGTCTAATTTGCCTAACATCAATGATCTGCGATGTATAAAACTCAGGATTTTAAGCCACATCTATCTTTCACATCCAATGTTCTAAACTCCTTCCCTGTCCCAGACAGGTCATATGAGTGACCTATGCCCAACCTGGGACCAACAGTTGCGCCTTTAAGTACTCGTGTGTCTGAATACTCTACTGCCCAGCTGTGTTGGGCGGGTCCTCTGGATCAACTTAAACTCAAGGAAAGGATAGGAGAGAAGCTGAGACAGTTCTTCACCTGCTCGAAAGTAGGGCTGGCAGATTCTGCTGTGTGCTCTTGAGAGCCCTGATCTATCACACAGTTCTCTCAGTCCCTCTGTCTCTGTCTGTCCCTCTCTTTTTCTCTCTGTCCAAGTATGTGTGTGTGCACGCATGTATATGCATGTCTGCATGTTCACGCACTCAGGTGAACCTGTGTGTGTATGTATGGGCAAACCAGATCAACCCCGGTTGGTGTTTTTTAGGAACTGTCCTCCTTTATTTTGGAGGCAAGGTCTCTTTTTTTAATTAAATTTATTCATTTATGCTACATCCTGACCACAGTTTCCCTCCCTCCTCTCCTCCCATGCCCTCCCCCACTCACCTTCGACCCCCCATCCCCTCTTCCTCTGTTTTTGTTCAGAAAGGAGCAGGCCTCTGACAGGTATCAACAAAGCATGGCATATCAAACTGAGGGAGGACTAAGCTCCTTTCCTTGTTTTAAGGCTTGGTAAGGCAACCCAGTATGAGGCATACATTCCCAAAGCCTGCCAAAGCATCAGGGACTGGCCCCTCTCCCACTGCTAGGAGTCCCACAGTAGACCAAGCTATACAACTGCCATACATATGCAGAGGGCACAGGCTGGTCCCATGCAGACTCCGTAACTGTCGGTCCAGTGACTGTGAGCTCCTATGAAACCAGATTAGTTGTCTCTGTGGGTTCCCCTTTGATGACCTTGACCCCCTGGCTTGTACAGTCTTTCCTCTCTCTCTCTTCAACAGGATTCCCAGAGTTCGGCCCAGTGTTTGTCTGTGAATCTCTTCATCTTCTTCCATCAGTTACTGGATAAAGGCTCTTCGATGACACTTAGGGTAATCACCGATCTGATTACAGGAGGTGGCCAGTTCAGGCTACCTATTCACTATTGCTAAGAGTCTTAACTGGGGTCATCCTTATAGACTCATGGGAATTTCCTTTGCACCAGATTTCTACCTGATCCTGAAAAGACTCCCCATCAAGACATTTCATTCACTATTCTCCCCCTCTCTCCTGCCCACAACCCAACCCCTCATGTTCCCATTCCCACCCTCCCCCAGTTTACCCAGGAGATCTCATCTATTTCCCCTTCCCAGGGAAAGGCATGCATCCATCTTTGGGGCCTCCTTGTTACCTAGCCTCTCTGGAACTGTGGATGATAACCTGGTTATCCTTTACTTTACATCTAACATCCACTTAGAAGTACATACCGTGTTTGTCTTTCTGGGTCTGTGTGACCTTATCAGGTAACCCATCCATTTGCCTTCAAATTGCCTGATGTCATTGTTTCTAACACCTGAATAATATTCCACTGTGTAAATGGAGATAAGGTCTCTCACAGACCAAGAAGAGCTCATTAGGTAAGGCTGACTGGCCAGTGAGCCCAAAAGATCCCCTCAATGCTGTGATTTTAAGTGTGCCATTACACTCTGGTTTTTTAAGTGGGTTCTGGGGTCCAAATCCATGTCCACATGCTCAGACAGCAAGCATTTTGCAGACTGAGCCCACCCTCGATAGAGTAAGTTTCATTCACATGAAAGTCTACATAGAGAATCCGCACGGAGAGGAAAAAGTCCCAGTCATTCAAATGACTGGGTCAGCTAAGACCAACTTTCTCACTATCACCTGAAAGCACCAGAAACATTAACAGATACAGCTTGAACAGTCTACACCCAGCCAGCCTCCGGCCTCATCCAACTGAAAACCTTAACCATGAACAGCCTAAGAACCCAAGCTAGTGACAGTCATTTATTCATTGCTTGAGCCTCTGTGTTTAGGGCTGTTTGCGGAGCCACAATATAAAATTTAAATTCACAGGGACAAAAAAAAAGTATATCAGCAACATAAGATTAAAATCCAGAGTAGCTATCACAGTCTAGACAAAAGCCACATAAAGGGGAACTTCCCATGCTCTGGAATATAACCACACAGATTTAAGTCCATCCTCTACCACTTATGAGTTAAATAAGTTACTCAATACCACAATACCAGGAAGACATGGCCTACCTGATAGCATCGTGGCAGTGATGCAAGAAATAATCCATGTTAATAAACTTAGAATAGCACCTGATACTTGGTAAAAATTCAACGCAAGACTGGCTTCCGCCTTCGTTATGATTCAGAAGATGCTGATTGTAAATGAGTCAAGCTGGCCCGTGCAGGGAGCGGGTGCAGTCCTATGTCCTGCCTTCCTAAGGCGGCTGCTGGGAAGCTCTCATTTTCCTTTGCCTAAGGAAATTCCTGTGCAAAACGTTGCAAAGGTTATTAAGAGACCTTGACAAGGACAACAAAATTAACAGAGATGAGGAGATGACAGCCCTTCTCACAGTGATCATGAAGAGCACTGGCATCTCTAGCAACTGTGCAAAATAGCATTATAACAGAGATGGATCGTGCAAAAGTGATTTTCAATTTGGGCTCAGAGTAATAGGTGACTTTTACTCCATGGAATGAAGTCTAAAACTCTCTCACACCCGGTGGAAGCTATTGAGCTACCAGAGAGCATGAACTCCAGAAACAAGGCAACAGCCCCGGGAGGCATAAGTACAATACTGAGCCAGTAAGTGACACGCAGAAGAGAGCACTACCCGACCATAGCTTTGACGGACAGAGAAGAGGAAAGTCATCCTTAGAATAAAGGATACTAAATGGGCAATAAAGATGTTCAAGGAAGAAAAAGACACGGACAAAATAAGATCTCAGAACGTAAGAGCAACATGAAACCCATCTGGGCAGAATGGAATCACTTGCCACCACCATGAAAATTCTCGCTAGACCCTCGGTGGGAGAGAAGTGGGGACTGATTTGTTTGGACCTGATGGAGGAGGGTCATCTGTCTATGTGTTACTTTCATTGGTTAATAA
>LOJH01003762.1:0-10839 GCA_001685095.1 Ellobius talpinus
ATGGGGAGGGAATTGGGAGGGGAGGAGGTGGAAATTTTTTAATAATAATAATAACAATTAATTAATTAATTAATAAAAGATGTGAGTGGGAGCCACAATCTGAGCGCTAGCTGTGGACCTGCTGGCATTTGTTAGCATCTGACAGAGAGTCAGTTTACTCTAAGGGCAAACCTCCTGGTAAGTTAACCCCTCTTCAGCCCAAGACCACAGATTCAAGGATATTTGAGGAGCACAAGTTGGTACTGAAGGATTTTTAAACAGTAAGACACAGAGTTGGGTGAGGAAAGAAGGGATGAATCTAGGAAGAACTGGAGGAAAGGGAATAATATGATCAAACCACAAAAGTCTCAAGCAACTAATGTAAATAGTAAATCCATACTTTATACTTTATATAATGTCCTTACTTTTCACAGTGTTTAATAGCTTTTAATATACAGAAATTTTCTATTGAAAATAGATTTTTTAATACAACATATCCTGATGATTTCCCCTCCCTCTAATCCTCCCAGCTCCTCCCTACCTCCCCTCCTATTCAGATCCACCCCCTTTCTGTCTCTCATTAGAAAACAAATAAGCACCTAAGGTATAATTATAAAATGAGGTAAAACAAAAAACAAATCAGAATAGGACAAAAACAAACAAAGAGCCCAAGAAACGGCACGATACATATATAGATGCAGACTCAAACACTCAAGAATCCCATAAAACACAAAACTAGAAGCCATAATATATACGCCTGTCTATACCCAGAAATGCTGGTTTCTGCCCATTTCTGCCTCACCCCCATGCTGTGGTTATGGGCACATGCAGACTTGCCAGGCTTTTTAGAATGATGCTGGGGATTTTATATCACATCCTCGGGCTTATATAGCAGGCATCTTACCCATTGAGCTTTCTCCCCAGCCTCTAGTAATATTAGTTTTATAAATAAACCACATTTAGGTTTGTCTTATGCTAGCATAGGTTTATTCTGCTGGTTCTAATAGAAAATCCATGTTTAATTTCCCCTAGCCCTGAGAACGCTGGAAATATTAAAAGAGGCATTAACTTGTATGTAACTCTTACTGTCTCAAGAAAACTGCTCAATCTCAATAAAGTGGAAAAGTTCTCCAAGTATGTGTGGGTTTTCTTTTATTTTAAAATACGACATATGTATATTCTTATGCAAATAAATATATATTCTTTAAAAGGAGGGAAATCCCAGCATTTCCCATGTACATGCATGAGGATCTGGATACACATCTTCTTCCCTTGAAATGCAGCGCCTGCATCCTTCATTTTGTATTCAGGATGCCTCAGCTTCCTGCTGGTATTTTTAAATGTCTATCCTATCCTGCTTCAGGTTTAAGGATCTCTTCCTTTTGAATCTTATGCAAAGCACCATATCTGCATACTCCTGCTTCTCTTCGATGCTTGACAACACTGCTGGAACTATTTCTCTTAACTCCTTTTGCACGTGGAAGAATTCTTATTCTGTTAACACAAACCTCTTAGGAAACAAACCCATCCTTTGCTTTGTTTAATGTTCTTACCCTAACATCAACAAGTCTGGTTGGGAACCACATATCTTACACCTGGTGCATTCTCCCAGCACGTTTAATGACGTCACTCCCTTCGTTGGCTCTTCTCTCCGTCTGGCTTGTCTTGACATATTTGAAAGGCAGAGACAAGCACCTCCTGGGCTCGGCCTGACTAAACATGAAGCACTTCTCATGGATGGCCTCTCAGCCACCGCCCCAAAATAATACCCAGTGCTGTCATGCAAATTGTGAAGTAACTTGTTTCATTTTCTGGGTATTCCCTTACTAAAGGGAGGGTACCTTTTATGTCAGTGTGCAGAGATGTGGCTGGTAAGCCACCAGAGTCCCAGAAATTACGCATGATGTAGTAATACATTATATGCAGCAGCCGGATGGCAGCATTTTTATGATGAGTGCTTATAACTCTGTCTCCTTCAAACTCCACTATGACTTAATATGTATTACTCCTTCTTTTGCCATTACTTAGAGAAGCCCCTGAGGTCCCTGCAGTCAGTAAATATGGAGGAACTGAGGAAAAAGTGATTGTGATATTCATTCATGTCTGAGAAAGAGAAGCAAAAGTGCACAATTACACAATAAGAAAAATCCACACAATTATGAGAATATGTAATTACACAATACTTTTTAAAGTCAGCATTAAACAGCATCCCCTAGGGAGCTAGAACAATAGTTCAGTGGGTAAGATCATTTACTGTTCTTGCACAGGCCCTAGAATTGGGTTCCAGCATCCACATGACAGCTCACAACCATCCATAATTTGAATTCTAGAGAACCTGACGTTGTCCTCTTCTGGCTTCCTCAAGCATCGCACACACTTAGTGAATACACACACACACACACAGAGAGAGAGAGAGAGAGAACATTCATGCTCCTTAAATAAGTAAATAAATAAATAAATCTTTAGTAAAACTAAAACACCATCCCCTGGGTGTATGGAAACATTATGGTTATCTTCTGATTCTGTATGTGACCAAAATTTCAACACGTAGACACACAATCTACTTTGCCAATGGTTACTTTACTATTAATTTTTGTGCCATCGTCAATAAAAGTTGACACAACTGAATCCATGGCATGAAGGTTTTCCAGAGCTGATGATGGTAAATACTAAGCCACAGGTTGAATTTTAATTGTTAGGGACGCGCTTTAAGGACTCTGTGATGCTTAAAATCTACCATATTATATGTATTAATGGCATTTCACAAGGTGCGTGATTATAAATTTGTCTTCTAACTCTTATTGTAAATAAATAAAAAGTACCCAAAATGTTGTTTTAAAATGTTTTTCAGTTACAATAACTAATCAAAGTGTTTGATTTGTTCAAATATAAAAAATGTTACAAATAATATTGTGTATACTCTGATGATGGGAGACGGGATTGGAAGTCTCAGTCGAGTTTCCCACTAAGCTATTTTTAATAATTTTTTGTGCAGTTTTGTCTCCATAGCCTAAAATCTTAATTGGGATTTTTTTTGCTTTGTTTGTTTCCTAAGCATTTGTCTCCTTATTTACTTTCTTTTTTTAATTTTAAATTATTTTTTAATTTCATTTTACATTCCATCCACAGTTCTCCCCAACTCCTCCTCCTGCCCCCACCCCCATCTTTCACCAGCCCACTCCCCATTCACTCCTCCCAATGGGTAAGGGTTCCTATGGGACGTCAACAAAGTCTGCCACATCAAGTTGGGGCAGAACCAAGCCTTTCACCATGCATTAAGGCTGAGTATAGCATCCCACCATAGGGAATGGGCTCCAACAAGCCAGCTCATGCACCAGGGATAGATTCTGGTCCTACTGACAGGGGCCTCACAGATAGTCCAAACTTCACCACCATCTCCCTCATGTGGAGGTACTAGCTCTGTCCCATGGAGGCTCCACAGCTGTCTAGGGTTCCTGAGTTTCCACGAGCTTGGATCAGTTGTCTCTGTAGATTTCCTCATCATGATCTTGACCTCCCTTGCTCTTAAATTCCCTCCTCCCACTCTTTGATTGGATTCCCAGCGCTGGGCCTGCTGCTTGGTTGTGGATCTCTGCATCTGGTTCCATCAGTTGTTGAATGGAAGGCTCAATGATGATAGTTGGGGTATTCACCTTATTTGCTTTCTTAGATTTTTTTGAATAGTATTGCATGAAAAACTTAACGTAAGCTCCTTTCCTAGATTCAGGGCATAAAATGTATGACTTTCACATTTGCAAATAATTTTACAGTGCACACTTCTATCACATGATTTGAACTAAAGAACAACTTTAGCAGAGGACAGCTGTGGTCACATCACACACAGAAACATGACACTACAAAAAAACTTAATCTGCTCTATGGAAATTGCCTGAGTTAAAATGGTTCCGTGTGTAAAGTACAGACAGTCTAATGATTTGTATGGATGTAATTTAAGATAGGAAGAACACAGGCTTGTTGTGGGATATCTGTGTGAAGATGTATTGCTGTGATTGTTGCAATAAAAAGCTGAACAGCCAATAGTTAGGCAAGAGATATAGGTGGAACTTCCAGGCAGAGAGAGAACTCTTAGTAATGAACATGGTAATGAACCATGTGACAGAACATAAATTAAAAAAATATTAAGAACTAGTAAGGAGGCCAGGCAGTGGTGGCACACACCTATAATATTAGGACTTAGAAGGCAGAGGCAGGTTGATCTCTGTGAGTTTGAGGCCAGCCTAGTTTATAAGAGCTAGTTCCAGGACAGGCTCCAAAACTACAGAAAAACCCTGTCTTGAAAAACCAAAAAAGAAAAAGAACTAGTAAGGAACAAACCTAAGCTAAAACTGAGCTTTCATAATTAATAGTAAGTCTCCATGTTGTTACTTGAAAACTAGAAGTCTCAATGAGAAAGAAATACTATGTATGGTATCCAATGTGGGGACTCAAGTATCCAAAAAGGGGGGGGCTAATAAAGCTAAGAAAATTTCTGGACAAGGGGCCAGATGTAGCTTCCCAGTCCCATGGTCTCTCAGGTGGGTCCATGCTCAAGGTATATAGAGGTCCAGCCCCCACCGTTGCTACAGACTTGAAGCTGGCAGAGCCAACTGCCAGTAGTACCATGTGCCACTGTCATGCACTAAACTGAGTTGCACAGCAGCTGACATAGCAGTTTAAGATTTATCTCATGCAGTCAGAGAATGTTGCAGGCACATAGTAGATCCAGGTCCAGACACAGAATACCTTGTAAAAGGTACAGTATGTTCAAAAGGTGTTTAGATGATGAAGAAAGAAAAGAAAATGGTATAGACTGTCATAGAAAAACATAGTTTAAAAATAATAAAGACTTTAATGAGAGAGTAAAATAGTATGAAAAATAAGGCACATAAAAATGGAGAATACACAGGGTTTCTGGATCCTGTATAGTGCTTTGTTGACTTTGAATTTTTTAAATGCTAATGGACAAAAAACAATAGCTGCTGAGAGACATTGGATTATGGAAATTGCTAAATTAAACCAACCTGTACATTTTAAGAATGTCTTAACTTCAGAATGGAAGTTAGAAATATGTTACATTGGGGGAGAGTTTTTACTTTTCCACAGTAAACAAAAAGCTATGGATTTCTTCAAAATTAGTAAAGACTAGATTTGATTGGGGGAGATCACCTAAAAATCTTGGTTACAGACATAAAAAAAGAAACAAAAGGAAAACTACAAGACAGGTGATCCCTTGATATGGGAACAGCTCTGAGACTTTCTGAGTCATGACAAAGCTTGTAGGCTACAGTGTCCTCATGACTTATCATTACCTGCCGTTTGGATATACAGTCCAAACAGACTTATAAAGTTGACAGATGCTTTTTACCTACTCAAATATAAAACAAAAAATATCATCTTTAGCTGACTTGTGTACACTACACATTCTATAGTTGTGTTAATACATCTTTAAAAGTTTCTGTGTTTTCAGAGAAAAAAAAGGACCAGACATCAATAAAAAAAGTAGCCCAGGTGATCTAACCTCTCAGACTCTCAAAATATCTCTGTTACAATTTTCTCAAAATTCCACATCCAGAACAACTTCAAAGCTGCTAGCTGAAAAAGTTCAGACTCAAAGACTACTCCAGCCAGGACTTCAAATAAGCTCTATTCTTTCCCATCACATAGAAACTAAACAAAAATAATACAGCTAGCTCTCCCAGAACTTGCCCATTGTCCCAGTTTTTTTAGGATCCCCTAGAGATGCCATCACCCCCAGATAACAGGGAAGCAGTCTAGAGAACACAACACCCACATTCCCAAGAAGTGTGATAGATAGTCAATGGATTATGGATGTTTGGCATTGTTTGGGGAGTTGGTTACTGTTGTGTCAAGCTGTTTATTCGTCCTGGCCAACCAGAACTGAAATAATCACACAGAAACTATATTAATCAAATCAATGCTTGGCCCATTAGCTCTAGCTTCTTATTGGCTGACTCTTACATATTAATTTAACCCATTTCTAGTAATCTGTGTATTGCCACATGGTTGTGGCTTACTGGCTAAAGTCCTAGCTTCTGTTTCTGGCAGGGCTCTATGGCTTCTCTCGCACTCTGTCCTTCTTTCACCCAGAATTTCATTCTGTTTTCCCTGTCTACCTAAGTTTTGCCCTGCTATAGGTCCAAAGCAATTTCTTTATTCACTAATGGTAATCACAGCACACAGNGGCTGACTCTTACATATTAATTTAACCCATTTCTAGTAATCTGTGTATTGCCACATGGTTGTGGCTTACTGGCTAAAGTCCTAGCTTCTGTTTCTGGCAGGGCTCTATGGCTTCTCTCGCACTCTGTCCTTCTTTCACCCAGAATTTCATTCTGTTTTCCCTGTCTACCTAAGTTTTGCCCTGCTATAGGTCCAAAGCAATTTCTTTATTCACTAATGGTAATCACAGCACACAGAGGGAACTCCTACATCAGGTTACAAGTTGTTCTTGGTCATAGTCAGGGAGAAAACAAAGCAGAGGTGATTTGATTCAGAGATCTTGTTCTGAAAAGAGGGTTGATATAGAAAGAATAGGATAAAAGGGTAGACTATCAAATCTACTTTAAACTAAAAAAGCAACTATTAATCTCAAATATTTTGCTCTGATATGAATTTTTATATATTGATACAAATTTGAGGGCTATATATGTTTCTACACTTGTTTAAGGTATTTTTGTGTTTTGATACAATTTAAGGATATTTGTTAGAACATATTCTATATATATTTCTATTCTTGTTTAAGATATTTTTGTATATTGATAAAATTTAAGGTTATTTTGTTATACTCTATATATGTCTCTACTCTTGTTTAAGGTATTATAACTATACAACACATTTGAAAATGTAATGTATAATTAAGAAATATAAGTTATTAATTAATAATCTATAATAATCAAACTTCTAGTCATATTAGGTATATTTTCAAGGTTAAACAGAGACATATTTTAGATAGATAGGAGGTCTTCAAACAGTTCAGGGTCCTAAAGAATATGGCATTTAAGATATTTTAATAACCTAAGGATTTTTATGACAGTGAGACATGTCTGCTCCTGGCAGCACCAATTTAGTTCAAAAAATAATGATGAGCATCAAAAAACCTCCATATGGAGTTTCTTTTTATTGTGGCAAAGTAAGCCACTGAACAAAAAAATGCCCTTGCCTCAGCTGCTGACAGTATGCTAGTCAAACAGGAGAAATAGGAAACAAAAGAAAGCAACTGCTAAACTTTACCAAGAAAAGGTAGGACAGTCTTCAAAATTTCTATTTCACAGAAAAGTTTGTCAGATACTCTAGGTCTAAAAATGAAGATAGATGCTTCCAATCTTATAGAGGAACCTTGGGGAACTGCCCAGGCAGCCAGATATTTCTGTCATTTCTATAGTTTTGGAAGTTTTTTGTTCTGCACTTCTTGTTTACTCAAGCAATATTATATCCTTTTTGGGTCTTTGATAGGGTTGAAAACTAGATAGTAATAGTTACAGCCTTCCTTATTATCAAATTCAAAAAGGAAACTTATTTAAGATATGTAAAGTTTATAAGGTTAAAAAGCATAAAAGCTTAAGCTGCTTATCTAAAAATATGTTGTTTTAAGGTCTAAAAATATTTTAATATGGTAATACAAGTTATGATAAAAATGATTTAGGTATAAAACTTTAAATTCATCAAGATAGGATAGATTACAGAGTATTTTCTCCAATTCAAATGGTGTGGATGTTGTGACTGTAATTATTACCTTATTGTATGTAGTTTTACTGTGTTAGAGTTAAAACATTTCCTTTTATTTAGACAAAAAGGGGGAAATGTTGTGGGATACTTGTACGCTGTTTGAAGATGTATTGCTATGATTGGTGTCATAAAAAGCTGAGTGGCCAATAGCCAGGCAAGTGGTATAGGTGGGATTTCCAGGCAGAAGAACTCTAAAGGAAAAAAAAAAACAGAGTCGCCAGACATTTGGGGAAGAAGCAGAATAGGCAGTACAGAGATTAGGTAAGGAACCATGTGCCAGAACAAAACATAAGTTTTAAAATATGGGTTAGTTTAAGTTATAAGAACTAGTTAGGAACAGTTCTAAGCAAAGGTCAAGTGTTCATAATTAATAATGTCTCTTTGTCATTATTTATGTCCTGGTGGTCCCAACAAAAGAGTAGTACTACATAAGATGACTAAGCAAAAATAAATAAATAAACAAAATTACCTCCTCATGAACAGAAATTGAGTCCACTCTACTTGATTATCATACACTTGCCCATAAAAGGTTGAACTACAAAATCCATTAAGGTTCCTTTCCTTTCCACAGATTACACTGTGTTCATTCTGTTTTGGTTTTGGTCCAATGCCAAAACAATACATCTAGCAACAAGAAAGCAACAACACTAATTAAAACAACATATGTTACCCAAACATATGCCAAAGGAAGTAAATATTTAAATAAACATGGATTTGATTTTAAAAACCATCATGATTAAAATTATATGAAAGAAAATGAAGTGCTGAGAGTACTGGATACTCTCCCCCAAATCATCATCCTAACAAGGCTAAGAGAGCTTCTAAGTCAAACAACTTAAAGATAAGATAATAAATCTGAAATAAAAGCTAGCAAAAATATTTAAAGTAACAATTTATAGCATAAAATATTTCAAAAAATTGTCACTGAAATTATTTTTAAAGCTTTCCTATAAGTTTTGAGTACATTTTTTTAATTCTAAGTATATTAAATTGTGCTTCAAATTGTACTTCTGTAAAATTTACATTTATTTCAAAATTACTTTCTGAGCAATTGTTAGGTTCAGGGAATTGTTTTCTGCTAATAATACAGACGTTTTCCCTTACTTTAATAGACCTGACAGCCAGTAGAGTGATGGTTCTCAACCTGTGAGTCATGATCCCTTTGATAAACCTCTAAAAAAATATTTAAATTACAATTCATAGCAGAAGGAAAATTGCAGTTATGCGGTAGCAATGAAAATAATTTTAGGATTGAGGGTCACCACAACATGAGTAACTATATTGAAGGGTTGCAGCATTAAGAAGGTTGAGAACCCACTGCAGTAGAGCAATGAGGAGGGAAAATACACAAATGGGTGAAGAAGAAAATAATGTGGAGAATGGAGATGGTATCCATGTAAGGACAGAGGAAAGAAAATCAGTCCAAAGGGATAGTTGTTCAAATGTCTCAAGACAGAAGGGCTTAGAGGATCTAGGACTAGGTTCCTAGGATCTAGGATCATCACGAGAAAAAAAAACTAAGAGTAGTTCAAGTGGGGCTAGGAAAGAATTAGGGGTGAGCTGTACAGCCTGTGAGAACTGCAACTAGGGTGGTTGTGAAAGGAGAGCAGATAGTGTGAAGACTTATTTTGGAGGTGGTAGATCTACGTGACAGGACTGTAGTATTAAAATCTCTGATGTGTTAAATAGGTTGTACAAGGTCACACATAGAGGCAGCGCTAGCACTAAATTTCAGATAACCCATATCACAACCAAAATGTCTGATGTCTTATGTCAAACATCCCATCATATTTTCTCATATCATGCTCCATACCTTGGGTTTATTATATTATCAACCCTGAAAATGTTATCAAGATACGATAATGAATACATGTATATGTATAAGTGAATGGCTTGAATATAAAGTTTTAATCTTCATAAGCCATAAAACATTTTATCTACGAATTCAGTGAGAACTGATTTTCTTTTACAGTTCCCTAATCATAGTTAATGTTAAACTATAATTGTAATACATTTCTCAATAAGGATTCCGTGGTAAAGCTTTTGACCGCCCACCAAAAAACTATTCTCCAGGTGGGGCACATGGTGACCCAGGTGGATTCTATTTCCCAGCCTTTCTCTCTTGCATGTATGAGCCATGTATTAAGTTCTCATTGATAGAATAGAAAGGAAGTGATCTATGCTACTTCTAGAACTGACTTGCTGGTCCATTCCTGGGGTCCATGCCTTATCCACATTCACAGTGCCCTGCTTACTGACCTTAATTCAGATAGAGTGGTAGGCCAACACAGGCCATGATGATAATGACAGTGTCCTGGAAGACATCAGATAAATGGCTGTGAGAAAGCCTAAATCAAGAACTTCAAGCATTTGTCGTCATTTGGGTAAGAATGTTCCACATAGTCACATGCAATTTGAGTACTTGGTCCCTAGTTGGTGGTTGTTTGGGGAGCGTTAGGTGGTGTGGCCTTGCTAAAGGAAGTATGTCATTGGGGATGGATTTTGAGGTTTCAAAAGACTTACACCATTTCAAGTTAGCTCTCACTGGTTCTTGCTTGTAGTTAAAGATATGGACTCTCAGCTCTTGCTCTTGGCAAAATATCTGCTTCTTGCTACCCTGCTGACTTTCCATGGTGGACCCTTATCCCTCTGGAAGAATAAATGCAAAATAAACTCTTCCTTCTGTAAATTGCCTTGGTCATTGTCTTATCCCAGCAATAGAAAAAGAACTAATCCAGAGAGGTACCAGGAAGTGGGTTGCTGCTGTGACAGGCTTGACCATACTGGTTTTCATGGAAAGAGTGGGTCTCTAGACAAGAAAGTGTTTGGATGCAGTAAGCATAGCTTAATGCTTTGTCTTAGTAGGAGCCTGGAGGATAGCAGTTCTGAAAGCAACAGGGACTACAGAGGCCCAGTTCAAAATTTCAAAGAAATTTCAAAGAAGAACCAAATAAGCAACTGGCCTTAGAGAACATTTGCAGGAGGAGAATGTGGCTGCTTTGTGCCCTTGTACTAAGAATGTGCCTGAGATTAAATTAAGAAGTATTGAACTGGGGCTGAAGAGATGGCTCCGTGGTTAAGAGCACTGGTTGCTCTTCCAGAGGTCGTGAGTTC